>APFE030505520.1:124248-200109 GCA_000404065.3 Pinus taeda
TACGCCTCATAACATATGTTTTAGCTATTTCTGTTTATTCCTGTAGTATTTTGGGTTCAGGATCGATGTCTGGTTACTGTTACTGTATTATGGTTACAACATTCAGAGAAGTGATTGATTGATTTAGTTTTGGTTGGTGCAAAGGGGATTGGTTGATGCAGATATATTTTATGTTTGATTGATGTTACTTATAGATCTAGTCTAAAAATTTATGAAACGTGGTTCCTAGAAGAAAAGAGAAGGTTGTAGCCTTTTGTAGGTCAACACCTACGTACTAGTTCATCAACTAGTACAAGAGCTAAGGGGGTTGTAGCTCCCTTCCAGGAGAAGCTGGAGAACAAGAAAAGGTTGTAGCCTTCTGCAAGTAGAACCGTACATACTGGTATAAGGCTGCACCAGTACAAAAATGTTGTAAAAAGAAGTTTCTTATTAACAAGAAGATAGAGAAGCATTGTAGCAGGTGGTTTTCACCCACATTGGGTTTCCACCTTATACCTTGTGTTCATATGTGTGATGATCTATTCTGTTGACTGCAACTGTTTACTGTACTTATGGTTTATGAACTTCAAATGCACTGATTAAAGATCAAATAGATTAATTAAATCTTATGTTTACTGCATATACGCTAGTTGCTGTAGACACAGTTGCATGTGTACATTGGTTTCCATATATGAAGTTGCGTATATCTAAGTTTGAAAATGAAAAATAATTTGACTTGATAATACTGATTCACCCCCCCTTTCAGTATTATTTCCAACACCTCCATCTTGCCACTCTGGAAGTTTCTAGATCACGAAGCTTCTCATATTCTTTGTGAAAATTGCCTTTTTGGGGATCATTGTGGGTACACAAGTGAACAGGGTGATGTCATTGTTGGTCAAATGTGATGCAACATGCGACCATCATGGTTTTTAACTTCAAAAGAGTGATGAGTCTATAAATTAGGGTTTTAGAGCTATTTCTTTTAGGGAAAGCTCAAGGAATTTTATGATCAGTGTCTTAGGGAGGATTTGAGCTGCATATATGAATGAGTACACTACATAATGGCCACGTTTCAAGCACTTTGGGGTATGTCACAAGGAAGTGAAGGATGCGTGACAAAATAATGTGTAACATGGAGCCTTTTCTTTGTTTGATGTGTCTTCTTTTATTTCTTCATTAGTTTCTTCTTCTATATCCTTGTGATTTGATGTAGGAAAGAATTCATCATTGTCATCCACTTTTCCAATGTTACCTTTTTTGGCCTTGTGCATGATTCATCAATCACAACATCAATGCATTCAACAATTTTCTGAAGTCTCTTACTGTAACATTTGTATCCTTTTATTTTGGATGAGTAACCAAGAAGTATTCCTTCATCTTTTCTAGCGTCAAACTTACCAAGTTTTTCATTATCATTTTTTATGAAACATTTTCTTCCAAAAACTCTAAAATGTTTTACAGTGGGAGGCTTACCATACCAAAATTCATATGGAGTTTTATCACTATTCACATGAACATGAGCCTTATTGAGAATATTTACTACAATATGTGCAGCTTCACCCCAGAAGGTGTCAGGAGTTCTAGGCTCATCAAGCATAGCATGAGCCATTTTTTGAATAGTTCTATTCATTATTTCTACCACGACATTTTGTTGAGGAGTTTTGGCTACAAAAAAATGTCTCTTTATGCCATGTTGTTCACAGAATTCAAAGAATTCATCTGATATGTATTCTCCTCCTTGGTCAGATATGAGACATTTGATTTTTAGATCTAATTTATTTTAAATTAATGATTTTAAGACTTTATATTTATCAAATTCTTTATCTTCATTTTTCAATAAACCGATTCAACACATTCTAGAAAAGACATCAACGAATAGGATATAGTATTGTTCTCCATGAGGTGACTTTTTCCTTACTGGTCCACACAAATTAGTATGTATAAGTTCAATAGGCTTACTTGTTGATCCTTCTTTGGCATTGAAATGAACTCTGGTTTTCTTACCGAATTGACATGACTGGCATATGGTACTTTCTGGTACGGTGATGTTGGGTAGATCACGAACAACTTTGAGCCTTCTTGGTTTGCATATTTGAGAGAAGCTTAGATGTACTAACCTTTTGTGCCATAACTAGTTTTCTTGTACCTTGGCTAGATAACATTGTCCATGGCCGCCTTTCAACATATACATATTTCTCGGGGTTCTTGTTCCTTTTATTATGGTGTTTCCTATGTCAAGTTCACGAACCACACATTCTTTTGATCAGAATACCACCTCATTTCCTTGGTCACAAATTTGGATAACACTAAATAAGTTATGCTTTAATCCATCAACATACATAACATTACAATCTTTAACCTTTTCTTTCAGAAAAAAACATAACCTTTACCCTTAATGACAGTAGGTGAGTCATTTCCAATAGTGACATTCTTTTCTTTCTCTAAAGCATTGTATGCAATAAGTTTATCTTTATCACCTCTCATGCGTTTTGAGCATTTTCTATCAATGTACCATTGATTTTCTTATCCTTCTGCAAACAATGCTATGCCACAACATTTAGACTATAACTCCTTCAGTTTCCATACATTATAATTTGTTGATATTTGCTCCTTTTGAGATGTTGGTTGTATTTTTCTCCTGCATTCAAATTCTTCATGTCCAAAGTTATTGCAAAATGAGCATTCATTTTCATCTATAGGAGGTGAGAAGTTATTATAAGTGTTCTTCTTGTCTCCTATCACATTCCTTTGTTTTCTTTCTTCTCTAATCATGATAGTTTTGTATGCAACACATTGATTAGTTTTATGACCAAAATTATGACATGAGAAACATTGTCCATTAAAGAAGAAATTTTTGTGATCATAGAATATTCTGGTGTTTTCTACCTTTTTATTAGTGCTTCTGTTGTTGTTCATCCTTGGATAGGAGTGAACATGATTTACCTATGTAATTCCTTTATTCTTTTGTTGAGGACTGAAGCTTTGTTGACTGGTTTTTGCTGCATTATTGGAGCTTTGCTGAATGATTTTTGTTGCATTACTGAAGCTTTACTGACTGGTTTTTACTACATTTAGATAGCTTTCAGTGGTGGTTGAAGACTTTTCTATTTGAGATTTTTCTCCAGTGTATCCAAGACCTGTCTTCATAAGAGGAGAGTAATGAACCTTGATAATTGCATCT
The DNA here is from genome assembly GCA_000404065.3 of Pinus taeda. Lineage (NCBI taxonomy): Eukaryota > Viridiplantae > Streptophyta > Pinopsida > Pinales > Pinaceae > Pinus > Pinus taeda. Next base: position 127,412 of record APFE030505520.1, read on the forward strand.
AAGGTTTCAAATCCTTTAGCTAATCTAAGATTCAAAGTTTTTATTTTCTCAACTTCCTTTCTTAGACTTACTACCTCACATTCTAACTTCTCATTATGCTTTTTCTTTTCTATGAGTTTATGCTTTAAAGTATCTATGGCTACTTTGTTTCATCCAAGAAAATTTTGAGTTGAGTAATTTCTTCAGAGAAATATTTTTCCACTAAAGCCTCCACAAATTTATCATTAGACTCATTGGTATTTTTCTCAAAATAAATGAATAATTTAAGATCCTCATCAAATTCACCTTCTTCACTATTTGACAAGCCATCACTATCTTCATGAGTATAATAAATTCTTCTACTCTCAAAACATCTCCTATTACCTTTTGAAGTATCCTTCCCTTTGTCATGGTTGTCTTTATGAGGACATTTAGTAGCATAATGACCAAATCTACCGCAAGAAAAACATTTGAATGGAAGTTTATCTTTGAACCTTTTGGTGCCTAGTTGAAGCTTCTTTACAAAATTCACCTCATCTTATTTTGATATGTATCCTGATTCCTTGTGTTCTTCCTTTCCTTTTCCTTTTGTAGATGATTTAAATGTGGCTTCTCTGACTTCTGAGAGACCTCCTTTCCTCATTCCAAAAGCAGTCAGGATCCCATGAAGTTGAACAAGAGTAAGAGTCTACAGATCCTACTTCTCTTCAATGGTAGACACTTTTGACTCAAATTTAGCAGTTAAATATCTTAAGATTTTATCTACTAAACTAGTTTCCTTTATTTCTTCACCCAGATGTTTCATGTGATTTACAATCTCATCTTTATGTAGAAAGAAACTAGTAATATTTTAATCATTATGCATACTGAGAGTTTCATATTGAACTATGAGAGTTTGGAGTTTAGCACTTTTTACCTTGGTATCCCCTTCATAGCTTTGAGTGATTTTGTCCCATATTTATTTTGCTGTGTTTAGCTACGTAACTTTGACAAATTTTGTTTCTGTCATACTTCCCAATAATGTATTGTTACACAGTATTTTGTCACCAGCCCTGCATCCTCTGATCCTGGATAGAGTCGGTCCCTGAATGGCATTTGCTTTTTGTCATATACCAAAATATGTGTCCAAATCTTCCATATTACTCAAGAAGATTGCCTAAGCTCATTAATCCTAAAGTTGACCCCTTTTTATCCATGTTTCAAGATCGTCGCAAGACATCAGTATCCTACCTACGACGATAGCCCAGAATGACTAACGCCACATGATGTCGTCTCTGAGCCTCAGTGTTTGACCTGCGATGACCCATATATGGGAATTAGTTCAAACAAAATACTTCTGGGTGGTTCTGGAGCTGGTTGTTGGGTCAAAGAAGTTCGCCTCTCCTCATTTGAGATGGTGGATCCACCTTTTGAGTAACCTCCCTTGAAGATAAGCTTCCTCTCCCCCCATTTATGGAGGCTCCTCCTCTTATAAAAGCATCCTCCATGACTATGATCAGCTAGTTCTTAGTTAGCTAGTTCTTGGTTTGTTGGATTGATAGCTTACAATTTGGATTGTCGATAGCCTAGCAATAGCTTGTGAGGTATGATAATAGCCTTTCATGTTGTGGATTGATAGTGTGAAATGGTTTTGTAAGAAGGAAGCCTTGTTGTGATTGCCTTAGTTTCATACTTGTGCTTTTGGGTGAGAGAGAGTCATCAGCCTTTCTGGGAGACTTTTGAGAGTGAATGCTTATGGAGACATACTGATCAGACCCTTCAAGGAAGCTTGTGATGTCAAGGCATGGTTGTACGCTTTACTATTGTTTATATTAATACAATCAATGGTTATTTCCAATATCATGTATGAAATGTATGTTGATAGCTTATGGTTACTTGACTCTATAAGTAGATAGTTTGTTGTTTTGCTCTATTATGTGTTTTGTCGTTTTCATATGTTGTTTCAGGTGATTCATTCATTAAGGAGAAGAAAGCGATAGCTGAAGTGACATGACGAAGACTTCATCAAACATTGGTATAAGGTAGGCCTCTTCAATGATAACAATTTAAGGAATTAGCTATTGTCTTTGTCTTACTGCAATGAGACCCATTCTAGGGCTAGAAGGGTTGTCTCTATCCGTAGAGGGAACATACCTGCATCACAATTTGGTGACTCCGCTAGGGACCCTTTTTGTGTTGTCTCTTGAGTTTTCTCTTGTTCTTTTTTGATTGAATTACATAGTGTCTCTTTGTTTCGGGACTAAACCATTAGTGATTTGGATCACTTAAGTAGATCTAGAAGTCCACCTCACCATCTGAGTGATAAGCCTGGTGTCTTTCCGCTAGTTTTGCCTTGTTTTCCCTCTTTATTAAGATCGTTTCTGTTTAATTACTAACAACTGCGACGAATCGCTCTGTTCTCTTTACCCTCGTTGTATGTCACGAATATCCCATAATACAGATGCAATGATTCCTGAAGTAAAATCGTCACTGAGAACAGGTGTACACTTGTGACAACGTCACTCAGTTGCCCATGTTGTGCTTGTGACAATTAGCGATCATCTCAAGTCGTCAGTGTTGCACCTGCGACAATTTCTATATGGTTAACTTTTATAGCCCTGCCTCCTGAATAGACCAGTGTAGCTTGTCCTCTGTTGTTTTTTTCACCTTGTTAAGCTTTTTTTGATTGTGTTTACTGAGGCATGCCCTTCTTGGTTCCATTCGTATGAAATTTGGTTTTTTGGACTGTGTGACCTAGGTCTTGCAGGGTTCTATCCAGAATTTGCTGGTTTTGGGTTTCTTGTCCTTTCAAGTTTCTGAACTACATCCACAATAGTCTTGTTGATTTGTTTGAAGTTGTTCTCTTGCTACTTTCCCATATTCTTGGTTGATCCATAGTGATTGGTCATCAAACTAGCTTATTATGTTGATTTGATTTCTATTTGTTATTGAAGCATAGATTACATTTTCCTTTTGATCAATCAGGTTGTGCATTAGCTTGTTTGCTATTTATTCTGAAAATAAAAAACAATTGCACTCACATAGTATACAAAGATGAAAGCATGTTTGCATTAGTAGATTCTTTATGATTAGGAATTGAAAAGCAAAATTCAAATCTTTCATTTTTCTTCATAGTAGTTGCAAGATAAGTGGAAATCGATGCATTGTGTTTCCTATTGATTGGATTACTTTCTTGCACTATTGTTGTTGCATTTGCTTGTTATCATCTTTGTTCACTTGGAAATGAACTCCTTACCCTCATTTAGGTAGCCATTCATTGAAAGGAATGGATTTTTTCTCATCTAGTTGCATTCTAGGAGTGTTAAAGATAAAATCGATATGGCCTTGAAATCAAGACTTAATTCAAGATTAACTATTAAAATCTATTGAATGAACTTAAAAATGCATTGGAACCTAATTCTCACATATCTAGAGGTCTAGGCTAGAGACGTGTTCCAGCATTGATAAACCTAGTTCCTATTGTTCTCACTAAGGTTGGGTGATTCCTCCTTTTGTGATACAATAGATACTAGTATGGATTTGTCCTCCCTGTACCGTCACATATATATTGGGAGACCCAACTAGGTTATCATCCTATTATCCATAAGAAGCAGAGTCTACCACCTTACGAGTTGTAACACACCGAACAAGGCATTAGGGGAGATTGACTACCATACGGAAAATCCTTGGTCATTTCTCTTTCATTTTATTACCAAGGTGTCTATGCAGTTTTACGATTTGTCTGGTAAACCTCTTTCCTAGAATTCCAGAGAAGTCACTTTCATTCCTTTTTGAATCTTTAAAAGTAAAAGGATCATCTGAGCACTTGTCCTTTTAGGCTCATTAAACTTCGAAGGTGACTAGAGTCATCTTTAGCCCCTTTTCTCGACTCTTTGAACATGAAAAGGAAAAGTTTTGTTCCAATGTTATAAAATTTATTTGTCATGATAACATTTTATCTATTAATCTTGGCTGCATTGTGATCACATCTTGATAGATTTTTTTCAACCTTATTGATTATATCTTTTCTCCTAGAACTTTTGAGCTAAGTCATCCTGGTGGACTCACCGATTTTGCCCTCTTTACCAAGCAACAGAGACTCTGCATCTCCTCTCTCTTCTGAGATATTGACTATTGGTGGTACCCTTCCTATTGTTCCAAGTGTTCAGCCTCTTGAGTCTCGAGCTTCGGGAGAGGAGACTTTTGATATTGATTGGACTCCTCTCTACGAGCATTTAGACAAAGACCTCCTATCTACTCCTCCTGGTGTTTCGATTGCAATGTCTTCTTCTGACATGGATGAGACAAGTCCCATTAGTAGCAATGAGAACCTTGTGTCAAGTGGAGAACTTCCTTTTCCCACGTAAGGTTTCCCTTTTAACCCTACTCTTGGTGTGCCATTACCATTGCGCTATCGTGCCTTGTTTGACATAATTGGTTCCACATCTCTAAATCAGAGCTTTGTATGGTCTCGTACTGCAACCCCAACTTTAGAACCTTCCTGGCTTTGATTACCACACCTCAAACTCAGGTCACATCAGTCACGTCCATTCTATCCATTCCCATTGTTTGTGTGGCCTCTACAGCTCCTTCCATTAGTGTCGTTACTGCGTCCTCGGTGGTTACTATTGTTACTGAGCCCTCTTTTGAACCCGCTAATGGTGGTCCTTCATCCTTGGCATCCAGAGTCATTCACCCTATGGGTAATATACCAATTTCTTCCGGTTCCATTCTGACAGGATGGTCATATGAGCAATACATGTTTGCTCTTCAAAACCTGAATCATAACCCTCTAGGATCCCACCTACCTTCCTATCCACATAACCCATTGCACTATTATGATCCTTGAGGGGCTCATATTTATCACACTAGGTCCCTCCCTCCAAAGCCCATGGTTGAAATTTCCATTCTGCTATCGGTTGCCTGGAATCGCACCAATTATCATGGCCTGTAAAGAAAACCTTTACAAGGGCAACCTTTCGATTTGCAAGGGCAACTGTTTCAAGGGAAACCTTAAGGCCTACAAGGACAACCCTTTCAGGGACAACTGTTGGCCTCCACAAGTGTCTATTTTGTTTATTTAGGGCAACCTTTTGGTCACCCAAGTCAGCCTCAATTCTAGTCAGGCCAACCTGTTGCCCAACAAGGTTAGCCCTCTGGGCAGTTAGGTCAACCTTTGTTTCAACCAGGCCAACCCGTTGCCCAACAAGGTCAACCCTATGGTCAAGTAGGACAACCTCAGTTCCAGCAAGCTCAACCTATTGCCCAGCCTGGTCAACCCTCTAGTCAAATGGGTCAGCCTCAGTTTCAGCAAGGTCAACCTATCACCTATCAAGGTCAACCTTCTAAGTAGGTAGGTCAACCTCAATACCAGTAACACCAACCTTCTAGTTAGTTGGGTCAACCCCAATATCAACAAGGACATCAGTTCAGTCAAGTCAATCCTGCTCTTATTCAAGCTAGTTCCCAAATTCAACCCAGTCTCCAAACTCAGGCTGGACTCCAAGCTCAACTTGGTCCCTAAAATCAAGTTGGATTTCAAGCCCAAACTGTCTATCAAATGCAACCTAGGCCCCAGGCACAGTTTGAACCTCAGCTGCAATACGGTCTCCAAGTACCTCAGCAACCCCAAGGGAAACCTCTGGGTGCTCCTTATCAAAATTATCGCAACCACAGGTCAACCTTATCAAAATTATTAGCAGCCATATGCTACTCCTATTGGTCAAGCTGGTAACCAATGGTTTGATGGTGGTCAAAATCTGGGAGAACAACCAGGTTATGGCATTAACCCACCCAACTATAACCGTTATGGACAAAACCCTTATTGAAAAAATCCATGGGGCCAACAAGGCTCTGGGTGGAACCCTAACACTGTCCCTTATTAGAGGCCTATGATGTCCTTTAACCCTCAATTACCTTTTTGGCAACCTTGGAACTGCCCGATGTGTCCAAGTTGATAAACGATTCAATCCTTCATGATCCATATTGGCCATAAGTTTTGACCAAAATTCCTGGTGATTGTCCTAAATTTGATGGTAAATCTAGAGAGGACCCCCAAGCGCATGTCATGACTTATCACCTCTGGTGCTCATCTAATTCATGGCTTGATGATTCTATCCGCCTTCATCTTTTTCAAAGGACTCTCACCGGTTCTGCTGTGAAATGGTATATTAAACTCATTCGTGGAACTTTCCAAGACTTCAACTTGCTTGTGATGGCATTTCTTACCCATTTTTAGTTACCAATTCATTATGAAATGGGAACACATCTCCTTATTTCACTGAAACAGGACATAGCTACTCACATCTCCAATCATATTCATGAATGGAGAAGGTGTTGTGGCATTTTTTGGTTTTGATTAGATAGAATTTTAAAAAAATGTTAAGTTAGGATATGGACATAACAATAGTAAATAAAATGTTAGTTAAAAAATATTTCTAATGATGATGTCCATATCAAAGAAAATGTCAGGGTAGCCGCTCTAAAAAATAAAGGAAAAAAGAAAATGTTAGGTAGAAATAAAACAACTAAACTCTGAAAGTGAGCAAGTCCAAATGCCACTACTTTTTCTGCAAATAATGGTTGTGTGCAACTTGTTTAAAATTCCACAAACCCATGATAGCCAAACTATTTAATCTTGACTGTTTCATGCTTTGAATTTGATGTTATAGTTAGAGAATAAAGATCTGTCCAAACTGTTTAACCTTGGCAGATCAGTAGTTAGGTACAGAATAATAAGGTGCTCATCAGTTTAATCTGAGCCCTTGGAAGTTATAAGGGTATATTTATATAGTTTTTTTTGTTAAATAAGAAGAAAGGACAAGGGTTTGCTTGCTTAAATGCACCCATTAAGTGAAGAAAAAATGATAGGGTAGGCAAAGCGTAAGTAGAGAAAGGTTGTAGAAGTTTAATGGTTGATTGGACAAAATGCACATTTATCATGCTTCTGAGTCCATGAGCCAATTTCACAATGCAAATGGAGGTCTACAAAGATTAGTTATATAACGTCCCTCATCTCCATTCATTCATCTATTGAATAATTTCCCCTTATTACATTCATAATCATTCATTTTCATAAAATCTCCTTTTCCTATGGTAAAAAATCCTTTTTACCCAAGAAAAGTGAAAACCCCATGTAAAATCCCTTCTTACCATATAATTCGCCATTTCACAACACATTCCTTACCGTAAGTATAAATGCTATATGAAAAGTCAGAACATTCATAAAAAACATTATATTTAAGTGTTATTCCTCTTTGCCACTATATTTCATATTAACATTGAATTATCTATTAAATCCTTAATAATTCCCCTTTCCCTTATATAATAGATCCTTAAATATAGTAATCTGAAATACCTTAGTTTTTGTTTAAGAAACTATGTATTTATATAAAATATCGCAGAACGGCAGAGCTGCTGGCCTTTGAAATATGCATACACCCCTCGCAGTGCGATACGCGATGAACGACCCAGACCCGAGGCCAATATATAAATATAAATAAATAATAAATAAATAAATAAATAAATAAATATATATATATATATATATTATATATATATATATATACTATATATATTATTATATTATATATATATATATATATATATATATATATTAATATATATATATATATCCTACATTGCGTCTACCCTTCCCTTTCCAAGTCCCGCTAAAGCATGCACTCTCCTCCGATTGCGATATGTGATGGCTCACCCAGACCCGACACTATATATATACCACAATTTATTCTACATAACATCCGCTCCCATCACGCAGTCCCACTTATAGCACAACCCTCTGCCACTGTGATCCGCCGATATGTGATAAGGAGCCTAGACCGAACCATACATATATTCTAGTTAACTACTATATCACATTTGGCCCTTATCACGGTCCTTTGTAATGAACCTACCCCCTACCTACTCTGATTGCAATAGCCAAAATGGAAGACCTGGACCTAACTACATATATACCATAATACATTACCCATATCGCATCCATCGCAAAGTCCCGGTCCAAATGCATACAAGCCTCCCCCTCTTGCGATTCCCGACAGCGATAAGGATACGGACCCGACGTTACATATATTATAACCTATTGCCATATCGCATCTGCCCTTCCATCACATCCCGCTCAAAGCACTAACCCTTAGCGCATTCTGATCCCCGACTGTGATATCAAAGCTCGAACCTGACATAGTTAGATGTCATATATTATTTCATGTCGTGTCCGCTCACTATCGGATCACTTTTTAATAAGCCTTCCCCCACCATACTTCGATTATGATAGCTAATATCACTCGGACCTAATATCATTATCCGCTCGGGTCCATAATTTTTCAAGTCCGCCATATGCGATTTTGTAACGTTTTCTGTGTAAAATTGATTTTTCGATTTAAACATGGGAATGACCCGAAAGCTCCATTTCACCACTAATCACTAATTTAAACAAGATTAAGCCATTCCCTCCTTAATTAATCCTCTGTACTCTTTCTGCCACTGTTCATTTTTTCACCTGATAGCTAAAAGCAAGACTTTTTCTCCATTAAACACATTTTTACATCATTTTCTCTGTTTGCCTGTTTTAACACAGTGTAGCCCAATAATGCATCTACATCCCATTTAAGCCATCATTTAGCCTATAATATGCCCCATACTTCTTCTGTAACCTTTCAAGCCTCAATAGAGCCATTAAAGACCCTCAACCACCATGTTTTTCTTAACAAGTTATGTGTTTTGCAAGTAAGAAGACTACTATTCCACGTTTATAAATACAGGACTACGAAACAGTTTGAAGATGAATATGAAATATTTACTGTTGAAAAGCACAGTAAAAACTGAAATGCACAGTAAAGGGTTAAAAGGAGCATAGTCAAAAGGTCACTCAGCCAGATCAAAAAACAATTACAGAGTTTAAAGTAGCATCAGATAAAAAGGTTAAAAGAAGCAATCGACCAACGTGAAGGATTCAAACAATTGCTCAACTAAAGGGGCAAAATATCAGACAACTGAAGCTAGCATAGACTCTTGATGTAATCGGTCTTTCTGGAACCTTAATACAAAGGAAAGGATTCAGAATATGGTCTTGTATAGTTTGTGTTATCCTATAATTTTTTCCATATTTTCAATCATTTTGTATTTCTTCATATGCTTGTGACTTGCAGAGATATCTAGGTAGGAACAATTAGAGTTTCAATTGATTCCTATATGCTCCTGAAGTGATCATCTATTAAGAGATTTGATTAATGCAACTATTTGTGTAGCTAATCCCGTCTAATCAATAAATCATCAACATCTTGTGTAAGTATTAAGTATATTGCCTTGAACCTTTGGAACGTAGTTTAGAAGGTTTTCCAACTTGTGATTGTTCTGCTTTACAGTTTGGAAACTATGATAATCATATTTTTGTTGTCTTCTACTTACCACTATTTTGATCTATATCATTGTGTAATGCGTTATAGCAGCCCTTTGTTGAAGTGTTAATATACCACAAAGGATTAATTACTTCTATTCTACATCTGTCTTCATGCATTGGTCTTCCATTAACTTAAACCAAAAACCCCCAAAATAATTATTTTAGATTCTCTGGCATTGATAGCCTGACCTACTACTATCTCAAAAGTACAACATCAGACTGGTGTCGTTGCTAGGCATTCGAACTTCATTTAAGTTTTCCTTGGGATAACGATATTCATTCATGCTTTTCCTTTAAAGGTGATTAAAGGATTTAGAAGGTTAAAATCATTCACCTTGGCGACTCCACACTCCCAAGCTGGCACCTTATAAACATACCAGATCTCATTTACAAGCTGACATAGTTAAACCTTTGTCAGATCCTAAAAGGCTTCTGAGAAAAGCCAGATCTAAAAGGGGACACCACCAATTATCTTCTTCTTCCTCTTCAGTTCTACAATCTGAAGAAGTAGAATCATTTTACCCCTTTAGTAATATCCCAGATGATCCTGATTACTCCCATTTATCACCTAGGATTGTTGAACTTCTAAATAGAGGAGTTGATTTCAAGTCAACATACCTTATTCACTCATTATAATCTCATCCTAGACCGACACTACCACCAGGATCACCTATCATTGAATCCGATTTGGGTGTTAATATACCTAAATATAAACCCATAGATTTCATATCCCCTACCATCTATCCATTTCCTTCAATTTTTGATCAACCTGAAGCTTCTTCTTCTGAACAACTTGAAGAGACCTTTTCTATGTATACCAATGCTCTTTTTGAATCAAAATAAGGTATTCCCTTTCAGGTCCCAAAGTTAGTTCTTAAGACTCCTTTGAAATCTTTTAGGAGATCTCCTCCTCCTTCACCTCCAACTAGTTCACCAACCCCTAAATCATCATCTTCTTCCTCTATTTCTTCTTCATCCTCTACATCCACAAAAACACCTCATACTCCACCCGAACAACCTCATACACTTCAAGCACCTCATACACCACTTACAATCATGGCTTTCTGACCAATTGTACAAGCCATATATGTTGCCTTACTCTTACCTAATAACCTTGATGCATTCCTAGCTGGCTATTTAAAATACCTTCCCAAATACAATGGAGAAGCTGGTCCCTCAGCTAAAGATCATCTTCAAGCTTTCCTTGATTTTGTAGACACTATGAACATAGAAGCAGAGAATGTTTATGTGAGATTGTTTATATAGTCATTAGGAGGAAACGTGAGGATTTGGTTTAGGTAGTTACAAGCAGCTTCCATTAGAAATTGGGAAGATCTTACAACCATATTCAAAAATCAATTGGGTGTCAAAAAGGATCCTCTTTATTTCCTCACAGAATTTGAAGAGCTTAAGAGGAACTTTGGTGAACCAGTAGCAGATTTTATCAAAAGATTCAACAAACTCTATCACAAAATGCCTGCTAATTGTAAGCCTCATGTAGCAGCAGCTAAGTCCAGATTTTCCAAAGCTTTCGATGATGACTTTGGTATTATGCTATGAGAGAGAACTTCAAGAACTCTTGAATATATGCAAACAAATGCTATAGAAGTAGAAGCAAATAGGGCAGCCTCAACTGCTTTAAAACTTAAGGAAGAAAAGGCCCAATGAAAACTCAAAACTACTCAAGAAGCCTCTAGTTCCTCAAAGACTAAGTCAGAAGAGTAAAAAATAGATGAAATAACATCTCTTCTTAGAAACCTATCAAATAGGATTTCAAAGAATGAGACCCAACCTAGGACCATACAACAAACAGTTGCTAGACCTCAAAACCAAAATCAAGGTTAGTATAAGAGAAACCAACCACTACAAATTCTTTAGAGACCTACCAATGATCAACAGGTTCCTACTCCTCTATTGATAGATGACCAATAACATGATGATAATACTATGACAATTACTAAAGATATTAATAGTATGGATTCTTCTTCTTCCAATCAAACAACCATCATTCCTCTCTCACAACATAATCATGTTCAAGAGGATCAGGAAGCTACACAGGCATCTAAATATCATGCTTTTCCAGAATTTTTAATTGCAGAACTAAACAAAAGGTATGATCTTAGGCCTAGGCCTGGTACTAGGAGATCTCCAAAGGAAACTCCAGTGATTGAACCATGTACCAAGACTGATGAAGCTCAAACAACTCTTATTCAACCATTAGATCAATCAAATGATACTACCAAAGCTGGTAAAAACATTTTGACTGCATTTAATGTTGAAAGGGAATTAGAGAGGGTTAAGATCCCAATTCAATTTTTAGAACTTTCTAAAAACCCTAGTTACAAAAGCCAAATGACAAAATGGATGCAAAACACCTTGGTTGATGCTGAGGGTGATGTCATAAGTCTACAAGATGGAAAACCAGTAGTAGTCTTTGGCCCTAGTTTAGGCATGATAGATGAGATAGTGCCTCCCTTCTATGTAACTCTTAAAACAAATGACTCCATATTATACAATTTTATGCTTGATTTAGGAGCATCACACAACCTTATGCCAAAATCGATCATGGACCTTTTGAAATTAGATATCACTAAATCCTACCATGAACTGTACACCTTTGATTCTAAAAGGGTGCCCTATTTAGGATTTATCAATGATTTAGTGGTTACCCTTGCCCAAATCCCAGTTAAAAGTGTAGTGCTTGACATTGTTGTTACAGATATACCTCCCATGTTTGGAATGTTCCTTTCTAGGTCATGTTGTGCAAAACTGGGGGGAACTCTACATATGGACATTTTATATGCTACTATTCCTGTTTATGGAGGAGAGAAATTGAGATTATATAGAGAGGTAAGATTTGCACATACTGTTTGTAAGACTGACCAAACTTTGGTTGTTTTCAGCTCACTTCAAACCAACATAAAACTCAAGTCAAAATTGAAGAAGTAGTTGAAAGTCTTGAACCAAAAAAAACTGATATTTGGAAATTGTTCTTTGATGGCTCTTGCATGAAAGATGGGGAAGACGCTAGTGTTGTTTTAATTTCTCCTAAAAAGGAAAATATAACACAATCATGTAAACTAGATTTTGAATTTACTAATAATTTTGTTGAATACGAAGCTTTCCTTTTAAGATTGCAGCTAGCCAAAATGCTTGCCAGTTCAGAACTTAAGTGTTTTTACTGATTCTAAGCTTATTGTTAAACAAGTAAAAATGCTTGCCAGACCAAGCACCCAAGACTTTGGTCCTACCGAAATGAGGTATGGGATTCAGTTGAAAATATTTTTGTTACCTTTAATTTGACTTACATTCCCAGAAATCAGAATGTTCATGCAGATGCCTTAGCTGTCTCTGCTGGCAATTTTAAAATCCCTAATCATACTGATGTATTATATCATATTCAAGTCAAATACAGGCCTTTTATCCCATATAACCTCAAACATTGGCAAATATTTGAAGACGATGAACAGCTGAAATTATTTTTACAAGTAATAGATGAATTTTTGTTTCTGCAAATTGATGATGGCAGAGTTGAAATAAGTGAAAACACAGAAGAAGATGACACTTCAGATTTTAAAGCCCAGATTGCTAAGCACAACATTATTCAATTGTCAAATAATTTTATTCTAAAGGGACTCATTCCTTTAGAAAAATTATTCGATCAGAACGATGTTTTCCAAAACCTGCAGTCTATTTCTTCAGAAGATGGCGTTGAAGAGATTAACATTGAAACTGTTGAAGATGTTAAAAACATCAAATTGTGTACATCTCTAGACCCAGAAACCAAAATGCGGTATCTTAAGTTGTTGCAAAATTATAAAGATGTCTTTGCCTGGACTTACGCTGATTTGAAAACCTATGGCACATCTTTAATACAACACAAAATTCCTCTGAAGCCAAAAGCAAAACTATATCAGTAGAAGCTTAGAAGGATAAATCCTCCTCTTCTACCAACTGTATAAAGAGAAATTAAGAAAATGTTAGATGCATAGATCATCCTCCCTCTTAGATATTCTAATTGGGTTGCAAATATGGTTCTTGTTAGAAAGAAAAATGGAGAAACAAGACTCTACGTGTATTTTAGAAATCTGAACAAGGCATCATTAAAAGATAGTTATCCTTTGTCCAAAATGGACCAATTACTGTAAATGCTTTCAGGATCACAAAGAATGTCTATGCTTGATGGTTTTTCAGGCTATAATCAGGTAAATGTTGATACAACAGACAAAGAGAAGACAACCTTTACAACACCCTAGGGTATATTCATGTACTCAAGGATGCCATTTCACTTAACAAATGCTGGAGAAACGTTTCAGAGAGCAATGGACATCGCTTTCATGGGTTACGTAAATAAATTTGTGGCCATTTATCTTAATGACATAACTGTTTTTTCTAAGTCTGAGCAGAAACATTTAAAGCACTTGATGAAAGTTTTTGACAGGTGTAGAAAAATTGGAATATCACTGAACCCAAAGAAGTCTTTGTTTTCTGTTAAAGAAGGAAAATTACTGGGCCATATTATTTCAAAGGAGGGCGCAGTAATTGATCTAAAACGAGTATCTGCCATAGAATCATTGACCTTGCCTAGAAATAGAAAGGAGATTCAAACTTTTTTGGGCAAGATAAATTTTCTAAGGAGATCCATTCCCAATTATGCAGACATAGTCAAGGATATAATAGACATGCTCTCAAAGGATCATGAAGTCAAATGGACTCCCTCTTCTAGGCATGCATCTAAACAAATAAAAAGAGCCATATTTGAAGCTCCCACCTTAGCTAGCCTTGATTATACCAAGCCATTTAGTATTTTCTCTTTTTCCTCTGAAACAACCCTTGTTGCTGTTATTTTACAGAAAAATGAAGATTCCCATGACCAACCCATAACCTTTTTTAGAAAGGTTATGAGAGATGCTGAGCTGAAGTATGGCATCATTGAGAAGCAAGCCTATGCCCTTATCCAAGCCTTGAAATCATTCAGGATGTATGTCTTACACTCACCTATTACTGCTTATGTCCCAAACATTGCTGTCAAAATTGTTTTAACCCAACCAGACACTGATGGGAAAAGAGGTAGATGGATCACCCAAATTCTGGAGTTTGATCTAACTATCAAGACTACCGAGCTAGTAAAAGGTCACGGATTAGTTAAGCTTCTTTCTGAGTCCAACTTCAAAGTACTTGGAATCAATTCTATTTTAGAAATTCAAGGGAAGAATCCACAAGAACCTTCTCTTCATCCTACAGGGGAGAATCCACAAAAACCTCCACCTTCAGAGCAGATCAGTCCAATACATATTGATGAGAAATATTTGTTGTCAAATTGGTATCAAGATATTGTTAATTTCTTGATCAATTTGAGTGGCCGACATCATTCTCCAAAACCGAATGTAAAACCCTCAAGCTGAAATCAGTCAAGTACTACATTATTAATGCAAATTTATACTTGAAAGATCCACTTAACATTTTGTTATTATGTTTAATAGAATCTGAGACTAAAGGCATCATTGATCAGTTTCATACAGGATTTTGTGGAGGACATTATGCTTGGATAGCTACAGCATACAAGATTCTGAGGGGAGGATTTTATTGGCCCACATTATTTTTACAAGTAGGGGCAAAGGTAAGAGGTTGTGTTCCTTGCCAAATGTTTGTTGGAAAACAGAAATTAGCAACTCTTCCACTTGTTCCATCAATAGTTTCAACACCTTTTTCTCAATGGGGATTAGATTTTATTGGAGAGATTCAGCCCACTTCAAGTAATCAACATATATGGACCCTCACTACAACAGATTACTTTACTAAATGGGTGGAAGAAATTCCAGTCAAAAATGCTACTGATGTAGTAGTAATTAAGTTTATTGAGGAGAACATTTTAGCTAGATTTGGTTGCCCAACTTAAATCATAACTGATAATGAAGTATCTTTTTCTAGTGTTAAAATGATTGATTTTTGCTAGAAATATCAGATTTTGCTACATCATTCAACTCCATATTACCCTTAAGGTCACGGTCTTGCAGAATAATCAAACAATAGTTTGGTAAAGGTAATAAAAAAGACACTAGTTGATCATAAGAAAAGCTAGGATTCACATTTGATTTATGCAGTACGGGAAAACAGAATTACTCCAAAGAGGTCAACTAGAAAATCTCCAATTCAACTAGTCTATGGTAAATATATAATCTTCCCTACCAATTTGGCTTTCCCTGTTTTAAAATTTCTGTAGGATGTAACAGATGAAGCTACTGATTTTTCAAGAAGAATTAATCACATTATTGAACTTAATGAAAATAGAGATGAAGTTCAATACAAATTGCAGAAATATCAGTAGAAGAGGAATATCTTGTTTGATAGAAGAGCCAGGGAAAGGGACTTTAAGGAAGGTGATCTAGTTCTAAGATGGGATGCTACGAGAGAAGAGAAAGGGAAGCATGGAAAATTTGTCAACCTGTGATTTGGACCTTTAGCAATTTCTAAAGTGAAGGGTAGCAACACTTTTGTTCTACAGAATCTTGAGGGGCAATATTCCACTTATCCTATAAATGGAAGGTTTCTCAAACATTATATTCAATACTAAGGAGTTGAAATAGTTCCATTGTAAATACTCCGGCTTTCTTTTCACTTTCCAAGATGTTAGTGTGATTTTTACAACAAAAACTCCAGAGCCTGAGGAGAAGGCACATGGATCTGCAGGTTCTCTACATTCTACAGGAGAAAGCAGTCCCCAGATGGAGCCAATGTTGTAGCATTTTTTGGTTTTGATTATATAGAATTTTTAAAAAATGTTAAGTTAGGATATGGACATAACAATAGTGAATAAAATGTTAGTTAAAAAATATTTTTGATGATGATGTCCATATCAAAGAAAATGTTAGGGTAGCTACTCTAAAAAATAAAGGCAAAAAGAAAATGTTAGGTAGAAATAAAACAAATAAACTCTGAAAGTGAGCAAGTCCAAATGCCACTACTTTTTCTGCAAATAATGGTTGTGTGCAGCTTGTTTAAAATGCCACAAACCCATGATAGTCAAACTGTTTAATCTTGATTGTTTCATGCTTTGAATTTGATGTTATAGTTAGAGAATAAAGATTTGTCCAAACTGTTTAACCTTGGCAGATCAGTAGTTAGGTAGAGAATAATAAGTTTCTCATCAGTTTAATCTGAGCCCTTGGAAGTTCTAAGGGTAGATTTAGATAGTTTGTTTTTGTTAAATAAGAAGAAAGGACAAGGGTTTGCTAGCTTAAATGCACCTGTTAAGTGAAGAAAAAATGATAGGTTAGGCAAAGGGTAAGTAGAGAAAGGTTGTAGAAGTTTAATGGTTGATTGGACAAAATGCACATTTATCATGTTTCTAAGTCCATGAGGCAATTTTACAAAGCAAATGGAGGTCTACAAAGATCAATTATTTAACTTTCCTCATCTCCATTCATTCATCTATTGACTAATTTCCCCTTATTACATTCATAATCATTTATTTTCATTAAATCTCCTTTTCCTATGTTAAAAAATCCTTTTTACCCAGGAAAAGTGAAAACCCCATGTAAAATCCCTTCTTACCATATAATTACCCTTTTCACAAAACATTCCTTACCCTAAGTATAAATGCTATACGAAAAGTCAAAACATTCATTAAAAACATTATATTTAAGTGTTATTCCTCTTTTTCGCTATATTTCATATTAACATTGACTTATGTATTAAATCCTTAATAATTCCCCTTTCCCTTATATAATAGCTCCTTAAATATAATAATTTGAAATACCTTAGTTTTTGTTTAAAAAACTATGTATTTATATAAAATATCACAAATTGGCAGAGTTGCGAGCCTTTAAAATATCCATATATATTATAGTTTTGTAATAAAACTATGATATAACATATATCGCATCGGCAGGATCCAAAACCCTTTTAACATGCATACACCCCTCGTAGTGTGATATGCGATGAATGACTCGGACCGCCCCTCCCTTTGCAAGTCCCGCTAAAGCATGCACTCTCCCCCGATTATGATATGCGATGGCTACCCGGACCCAACACTATATATATACCACAATTTATTCCCACATTGCATCCGCTCCCATTGTGCAGTCCCACTCATAGCACAACCCTCCACCACTGCGATCATCGATATGAGATAAGGGGCCCAGACCCGACCATAGATATACCCCAGTTAACTGCTATATCAAATCCGACCCCTATTGCAGTCCTTTGTAATGAACCTACCCCCTTCCTACTCAGATTACAATAGTCGATATGGAAGAATTGGACCTAACCACATATATACCATAATACAATACCCATATCGCATCCATCGCAAAGTCTCGGTCCAAATGCATACAAGCCTCCGCCTCTTGCTATTCCCGATAGCAATAAGGATACGGACCCGATGTTACATATATTATAACCTATCAACATATCGCATCCGCCCTTCCATCTCATCCCACTCAAAGAACTAACCCTTAGCGCATTCTGATCCCCGACTACAATATCAAGGCCCGGACCTAACGTAGTTATATGACATATATTATTCTATGTCGCGTCCACTCACTATCGCATCACCTTGTAATAAGCCTTCCCCTGCCATACTCCGATTACTATAGTCGATATCACCCGGACCCGATATCATTATCCGCTCGAGTCCATAAATTTTCAAGTCCGCCATATGCAATTTTGTAACGTTTTTTGTGTAAAATCGATTTTCAATTTAAACATGGAAATGACCAGAAAGCTCCATTTCTCCACTAATCACTATTTTAAACAAGATTAAGCCATTCCTGCCTTAATTTATCCTCCGTACTATTTCTGTCACTATTCATTTTTTCGCTCGATAGATAAAAGCAAGAATTTTTCTCCATTAAACGCATTTTTACACCATTTTCTCTATTTTCTTGTTTTAACACAGCGCATAATGCCTCTGTGGTCCGTTTAAGCCATAATTTAGCCTCTGGTATGCCCTAGAATTCTTCTGATAACCTTTCAAGCCTTAGTAGAGCCATCAAAGACCCTCAGCCACCATGTTTTTCTTAACAAGTTATGTGTTTTGTAGGTAAGAAGACTATTGTTCTAGGTTTATAAACACAAAACCTGTGAAATAGTGTGAAGATGAATATGAAGGATTTACTGTTGAAAAACATAGTAAAAACTGAAATGCACAGTAAAGGGTTAAAAGGAGCATAGTCAAAAGGTCACTCAGCCAGATTAAAAGACAATTACAGAGTTTAAAGCAACATCAGATAAAAAGGTTAAAAGAAGCAATCGACCAACGTGAAGGATTCAAACAATTTCTCAGCTAAAGGGGAAAAATATCAGACAATTGAAGCTAGCACAGCCTAAATAAAGGGAACAACAAGAAGCAGTTTAATAGCCGCCCCTATCTTCTTGCCATGAAGATCCTTTCCTTTCCCGAAATTAAGCTTAATCAGTTTTAGGATATTTCCCAAGTTTTATTGTTGTATAAATAACTCCTTTTCTAAGTTGTAAATGGTTTGGAGTTCAAGATTCACAGTCTATTGCTTGGAAAGTTGTAACTGTTTGTACTACTTTGAACCTAGAAGCCACCTTTGAAAGAAGTTTTTGTAGACTCTTGATGTAATCGGCCTTTCTAGAACCTTAATACAAAGCAAAGGATTATGAATATGGTCTTGCACAGTTTGTGTTATCTTGTAAGTTTTTCCAGTTTTTCAATCATTTTGTATTTCTTCAAATGCTTGTGACTTGCAGAGATAACCAGGTAGGAATAATTAGAGTTTCAATTGATTCCTATAAGCTCCTGAAGTGGTCATCTATTAAGAGATTGGATTAATGCAACTATTTGTGTAGCTAATCCCCTCTAATCATTAAATTATCAACATCTTGTGTAAGCATTAAGTATACTACCTTGAACCTTTGGAATGTAGTTTAGAAGGTTTTAAAACTTGTGATTGTTCTTCTTTACAGTCTGGAAGCTGTGATAATCATATTTTTGTTGTCTTCTACTCACCACTATTTTGATCTACATCACTATGTAATGCTTTATAGCAGCCCTTTTCTGAAGTGTTAATATACCCCAAAGGATTAATTACTTCATTTCTACATCTATCTTCATTCATTGGTCTTCCATTAACTTAAACCAAAAAGCACCAAAAAAATTATTTTAGATGCTCTGGCATTGGTAACTTGACCTACTACTATCTCAGAGGTACAACAAAAGGCATTGCCATTTGATTAAGTTCTGGATCCCTGATCAACTTCTGTCTGAATGGTTTACTACCTCTTTTGTCGGTCTGATAGCCCGCAATATTGCTATGGGGGCATCTGTTACTAAAGAGCAATTTATCGCGCGTGCTCAATATCTCGATTTGGTTTATTCCCAATCTGGCACGCTTTATGATCTCTTTCCTGATGCTCCACGACCTGGAACTTCTAAAGCTCTGTCAACACCTTCCGTCAACGATGTTATTGGTTTCATTGCTTCATCTTCCCGAAAGTCTTCCATGACTCCTGCGAAGCGAAAACCTACTGGTCTTATTGAAAATGCTTCTCGGTCCACATCTAATACTGGAAAAACCTTTGAAGTCAATGCCAATCAATCCACTGCGGTAGATAAAACTTCGAAAGGTAAGAAGAAGGGAAAAGGTAAAAATAAAGCTAATCCACTGAAGCAGGATCCTCCTAAGCCTCCGGCTGATGATGGTTCTAGATGCAAACCCAAGTATCCTTGTCTTATCTGTGACAAGGATCACTACACTAAAGACTATCCTAGATGGTCTGAAGTTAGTCATTTTCTTAAGGGGACTCTAGGAACTCCTACTACACTTAAAGAACCTTTTCCCTCCCAGCAAACTCAAATGGTGGTCGATCAACCTCAGTCCTCTTCCACTTTTGGCTCCGAAGTTTTTATGGCTAGGACTATCCCTATTCATGTGAGTACTCGAGTGAAAGAATATCCTCTGTCTGCTGGCAAGGAACTTGAAGTCCCTTTAAACGTTCCTTCATCCGGTTTTGGCCCTCTTCATATTGAACGTCCTAGCACCAAGCCTATCATTCAACCTCCTATTAAGGGAGTTTTGCGGGTATCTTATAACCCCAATGCTCGTGCAACACAACACTATAGTACTGTTGAAGACTTAGCCAGAGCTCCTTCGGCTATGTCTGCTTTGGAAGTCCTCCAGAGTTGTTCACCCCCAACGATGATCTCTGTTATCAGCCATTAGTGGCATTGACCTGGTCAATTCGGAATTAATTAGATTTGATCTTGAGAGCCATGTTCCGCGATTGCCTCATCAAATCACTTTTCTCATTCAAGTCATCATTAACTCGAAGAATATTCATCGTATTGTTATTGATGAGGGCAACTCCACTTGCATCATGTCTGTTGCTTGTTGGAAGGCCATTGGCTCCCTGTCTTTGGGTCAATCTCATAATACTTTGGAAGCCTTTGATGTAAGAGATTCTCGTCCTTTCGGTATTCTCCCACACTTTCTTATCACCCTGGAAGGGAAGAAAGTTGAGGTTGAAGTCGAAGTTGTTGACGCTAATTTGACTTACAACCTTTTGTTAGGGCGAATCTAGACGTACGCTATGTGTGCCATGGCTTCGTCATTATTTCATGTGCTCCATTTTCCTCATTAAGGGAAAATCATCATGGTTGATCAGTTGTCTTTCTTCGCCTCATCTTCCTCGGATGGCAATGTTCTGTTTATGGAGCATACCAGTATTCCATATGAGAGTATGGGTGTTGGACCTTTTAAAGATCCTGCCCTTATGGGTGTTTTTTCACTCCCACCTGCCAATGTCACCTCTGTTAATATGATTTCTATCAATCATGATCATTGGGTGATTCCCCTCGTCGATCAGGTAGATTCGCGGGGTGAGGTTATACCATTGAGCCCTACTGAGTTCAACTATGTTGAAATCATTTTAGCTTTGGTTTCATCTTTCGATTCTGCTCCTTTGAGCAGATCTCTTGACACATGTGTGAAATACCCTTGGCTTGGAGACACTATTTCTCTGGATCCAATACAAGAGACATTTCCTTCCGATGAAGCAATTCTTGAGACTATGTCTTTTGAGGATCCTCCTTGGCTCGATCATCACCACCGTTCCTCATTTCTCCCAAGCCATGGGGCCATGACTACATGTTTAGGTAAGTTTGCTTCCTATATTCCTTCTCAGCCGCTTTAAGTGCCTACCCTGACTCATGGGGTTTATTCTAAAGGAAATATGGGGAATATTACGCAAAACATGCCCATCGACATCTCTGTTAAACCAGGGATTGTTGAAAATATTCATGTTGGTGTTACTTGTTCTCCAGAGGAGATCTAGCTTTACACCAACCTTTTCCGCGAGTTCTGTGATGTGTTTGCATGGTCATATGAGGAAATTCCTAGTATTGATCTAAGTATTGTGGTACATGAGATACCTACGTACCCTAGTGCAAAGCCAGTTTGACAACGTTTACGCCTTGTGCACCCGAGAAAAGACGCGACCATCAAAGGAGAATTTGAAAAACGTTTCAAGGCAGGGTTTATCTATCCTATCCCATTGACAAACTAGGTATCTAACATTGTCCCTGTGACCAAAAAGCAGGGAACTATTAGGGTTTGTGTTGATTATCGTGACATCAATTGTACATGTCCAAAAGATAACTATGCTACTCCCTTTATTGACCAGCTTATTGACAACTGTGCTGGGAGTGAGATATTCTCTTTTATGGATGGCTTTTCTGGTTACAACCAGATCAATATTTCTCCTACCAATCAACGCAAAACCGCCTTCATCTACCCGTGGGGTACTTTTGCTTACAAAAAGCTCCCTTTCTGCCTAAAAAATGCCGGTGCCACTTTCCAGTGAGCAATTTCCTATGCTTTTCATGACTTTCGTCACATTTTCGCTATATCTGGATGATATTCTAACTCATTAAACTAAACACTCTGACCATTCGAACCACCTCCGCCAAATTTTTCTTCACTGTAGACATTACCATATTCTTATCAATCCGCATAAGTGTGTCTTCTGCATCGAATCCGGCAGACTCCTTGGATTTGTCATTTCTAAAGAGGGCATTCGTCTAGATCCCCTCAAGGTCGAAGCTATACTGAATCTCTCACCTCCTACTTCTTTGCATCAGTTGCAGAGTCTGCAGGGAAAGGCCAATTTCCTACGTCATTTTATCCCTAACTATGCCGAGATTGCTAAAGGTTACACGCATCTCCTTAAGCATGACACTCCATTTATTTGGGATGACATCACCCAAAGGTCATTTGAGCAACTCAAGACACTTCTTGTTTCTGCTCCTTTGTTGCGTCCACTCAACTATCATCGTGACTATTTGCTTTATCTAGCTACCGCTGATAGTACTATTGGTATGGTTTTTGTTCAAGACGATGATGATGGTTTCAAGCACGTTATCTATTATCTTAGTAGCAAACTTCTTGAAATCGAGACTCGTTATTCTTATGTCGAAAATCTCACCTTGGCAGGTGTCCAAGCTGTCCAACGCTTTCATCATTATATTTTGTTGCATACAATGACCGTGATTTCAGATTGCAACTCAATGACATACATTTTGTCACGTCAATTGCTGGGGGGAAAGTACTCGAAATGGATTTTTATCCATCAAGAGTTCAATTTGGAGTTTACTACTACCAAATATAAAAAGTCACTGGTCTTTGTTGAGTTGATTTGCTTGTTACCATCTGCTTCCGCTCCCTTTTGGATAGAGGACCGCATTCTGGATGACACACTTTTCTTGATTAGTACCCTTGATCCCTGGTACGGTGACATTATTGTCTGCCTCCATACGTCTTCCTTCCATTTTGATTTGTCTAAGGATGCTCAGCGATGCATTCGTCACCATTCTCAACCTTATCATATTGTTGGAGACACTTTATACCGTCTTGACATTGATTCAGTTCTCTGTCATTGTCTGACTTTCAAGGAAGACGAAAGAGTCTTGAATGACTGCCACTCTGGCACATGTGGCAGTCATATGTATTGTTATGCTACTGCCCAAAATATCCTTCGTGGTGGTTATTTTGGCCCTCCATTTTTAAGGATTGCATTCTCACTGTTTGTTCCTATCACACGTGTCAAATCTACCAGGGGAAGATGCGTGCACCACCTTCCCTCTTGTATCCTATCATTACCATAGGCCCTTTTGCTAAATGGGGCATTGATTTTATGACCTATAACCCTTACTCGGCCAGGGTGGGGGGGGTCAGTATATCATCGTTGTCTTCGATTATTTTACGAAATGGGACGAAGCAATTCCTACATTGTCTAACGACAGTAAGACAGCTGTGTAATTCCTATTCAATCATGTGATTACCTGGATCAGAGTCCCTCAAGCTATAGTCACTGATCATGGTTCCCATTTCCGTGGTTATATGATGACTGAGTTGACAACCCAGTTAGGCTTCCGTCACAATAGTTCGACGCCTTATTACCCTCAGGCCAATGGCCAAGTCGAAGCCGTAAACAAGGTGTTGGTTACTATGCTTAGCGTACCATTGGAATGCACAAGCCCAACTGGCATTTAATGTTGCTTTCTGCCCTATGGGCCTACTGTACCTCAGTTAAGGATGCAACCAGATTCACACCATTTCAACTTGTTTATGGTCTGGAAGCTACCCTCCTAATTGAATGTGAAATCCCTTCTCTCAAATTAGCTGTCGAATTGCTCCCGAATACTACTCTGGTGGAAGAGCACCTTCTTTAACTAGAAAGACTTGATGAGACTCATCAACTTGCTTCTTTAGTTATTGAAGCACAAAAGAAGAGATTCAAAACTCACTTTGATCAGAAAATCAACCCACGTTCCTTCACGTAGGGAGATTTATTCATGTTGTATGATCAAGCTAATGACAAGCTGGGGGCAGGAAAATTCGAACCCATGTGGCATGGGCCCTATATCGTAAAACGAGTGTTGCAAAAAGGGGCTTATGAGCTAATTTATTATGAAGGTAACCCTTTAGATAAGCCCCGTGATGGGCTTTATCTTAAGAAATTCTATGCATGAGTCTTTCGTGCATTGCTGTGTACATAAGTGTGTTGTTCATTTTGTACATGTTTGGCTTGGTGTGTAAGCATTTTCCGCTTATTGTGTCCTTTTTACTTCTTATGCAGATGTTTGTCACACCTTATATCGGTTTCGCTGATGGTGCCTATCGCAGTACCTGGAATATTTCATCTGTGGCATGGGTTATCTACGATCCTCCCAGTGAGTTAGTGGATGTTGGTCACTTTAATTGGTTATTAATATAAACAACCAAGTGCTACATGAATTGTCAACCCAGGGAAGTCTGTTTTTTTCAAAGGCAATCACACATTTTATATGCTCAATCCCATAAGCAATGAAAAGTTGTAGTAACAATTACACTAATCACACCTTGATTTAACAAACTGAAGTTCTACTCTGAGTTAGAGTAGGAAAAATCTCTCTATTGCAGACAATTGTCAAATAATCCTAAATTACGTTAAAAAGAACAATCTAGGAAAATAAATCAATCTGCAGAGGAAAAGACTAATTGTGCTATAACAGAGAACAGGACCCTATTCCCCAAGTAGGAACCTTCAGCACCTGTTTTTGATTACCATGCTTCACAAACTCACTCTGTAAACCAGATTACCAATTAAAATAATCACTGATTACCTATGAATGATTTTATGAAAGCAATGCAATAATTAAATAGAAATAGAGTTTCAGCAGTAAATACAGAATTCCAATATCGCATAAGTAATTTCAGCAAACGGAGTTTAACAAGGCATGAATGGAAAAAAATAACACTTAACACACTATAGAAATTGATGGGTGAATCTTGTGAGGAAGGTGGGCCCTTTCCTTCTCACAAGATTCCCCAGAAAAGGAACTAAGAAGGAGTGCTCAGAACAATATTTTATTCATCTGTCAATGTATCATGTTGCAAAAAGATTCAAGTTCCTTTTTGTTTAGCTAGACCTTCCCGTAGTCTGTCTATCTCTTATAATGTTGATTTCTCCTCTATTTAAAGGGGAAATTATACATTTAATTACATTTTAAATTCTATTCTTAACCTGATATGCTAAAATAGGATAATTGGTTCTTCCATTAGCAAAATGTTGTTACAATGATTGTAACAACACCAATTTTGGAATGTAGTTGTTGCAGCCAATGTAACAGATCCTTTGATGATCTCTTCTTGTTGCTGCCAAATCTGGAATGCAAATCACAAGCTATTTCAGCAACAGGATTTACGCACTATTCTAACTGTTTTAGCAATGTAGACTGTAATGATAAATCTGCAGTCTTTAGATTGTTTCAACAACTATATATTTCCAATTGATGGTTAATTATGAAAGTAATGTAAAATTATATGTAAAACAAATTAAACATATAGTAACGAGAAGAAATGTTATATACCTTTGGAAAATGGATTAAAGTAATAACATAGACTTTAAATATGGATTGATAAAGGGTGGAATGATAGAAAAATATATGAGCAAAAAGGTACAATGTAGGGTCCTAACACCCACCCCCCTCCCAACTGAAAGGGTTGCATGTCCTCATGCAACTTCACTCTGAATCTGAGTCCGAGTACTGGCTCTTAAAGTGAAAATTACTTAAGCAGTAACTATAGAAGGTACTCTCAGTTAGATCTCTGAACCTTTGCACCTTTTGCAGCCTCTGCCATGCTGCTGCTTCTTCCTTTTTAGTCAACTTGTAGTGAGTCTTATATTCTTGTGCTAGCATCCGTAGAAGAGGAAAATGAAAATGATACCCTATCCAATTTTCAGCACATTACTGAACACATCTAATGTAATCGGGTACCCTTGATATTGTTGCTTCAACATTAGGGGGACTAAAGGGGTTATACTCCTGCCTTTCCTTAGAGGATTGTTGCCAAAATAAGTTGTTTACTTTTAAGGCAGTAGCTTCCCTGGTCTTAACGAAGTGTTGGCAGTCTTGTTGCACTACTACTTGTAGTTTCCTGGTGTGTTCAACCATCCCTGGTCTTTTCAAGAATTGATGATACTCTACAACAAAATGGCAGGATTTTGTGGCTCGAATTGAATCCATAGGAGACGGTTGTCTTCATTATGCTTTGCTGCAAGAAAGGCAATCTGCCATGTGTTCTGATTAGCAAGGAAGGAGGCAAATGCCCTAATCTGAACGTCACCAACCAAAGGGTTAAGATTGAGCTTCCTATTTTTAGGGATAGCTTCATTGTGGAGATACAACTCACAGAGTAAATGTTGATCACTGGTAGATGCTTCTGCGAAGGTTTTCACAAACTGTTCAGGTCCAGATACTTCATGAGGTCTCCCATCTTTAATTGCCTTTATTTGAAAGAACGCTAAGCATTCTGCAAGAAAAAGAGAATAATTGGAAGATGGTTTCCTGGCAACTAATAATTTCTAAACCAAATCAAACATAAAGAGTAGTTTACTTTTTAACTCTTTATTCTCTTTCTTCTGGGCACGAGAATGTTGGAGTACTTGCTCCAAGGCTTCCCAATTTGAATATATATGATTTTGCCAGAGTAATTTATGCTCCTACAAGATCTTATCTTGCGAAATAACATATTATTTCTTCCACTTGTCCATTATTTGGTGCTCATTCCAAGATTTAGTTTGTGTTTGAGTACTGCAAGTGGTAGGCTGAGGTATAGTCTGAGTAGACATAGTTACAATAGGCCAAGGTACAGTCTGAGTAGAAAGAGTTACAGTAGGTCGAGGTACAACCTAAGTAGAAACAGTTATAGTAGGCTGAGGTATAAGATCTTTAGCTTTAACAATTACAGTAGGCCGAGGTACATGATCTTCAGCTTTAACAGTTACAGTAGGGTGAGGTAATTGTGGTTTAGCTTCTTTTTCAAAAAAATCTTAAGGCCCTGCTGGTTCTTGTATGACAAAAGGGCATTCCTCTTTGATTATAGAATAAGTGGATGCAAGGGAGGCTCCAGGCAGTGGGATTTCAACTATTTTATACCCTGCTTGATGATAAATATTACCGCATTAGCTGCACATATATTCCTTATACTGATCTTTCTCTGTATTTTTCTCGGCTGCGGATGTTGCACGGGCTAAAGTGTACAAATTAAGCTCTTTGTCGTAGGCTTCCCTTGCCGTTACTAATTCCTTCTTATAAGCTTCAAGTTCTGATTTTAGAAACTCCTTTTCCTATAAAAGGGAAGCCAGGGTGACTGGGCTTTGTGTAACAGTCACAGTCTTAGTAGCTGGTTCTTGTGTGGCAGCTACTGAATGAGTAGCTAGTTCTTGTGTAACAGCTACATGATGTGCAACATCCTGGGCATCCATATTTTGTATATCGGCAATTGGTTCTTGTGTGATAGCTACTGAATAAGTAGCTGGTTCATGTGTAACAGCTACGTGATGTGCAACATCCTGGGCATCTAGATTCTGTATATCAGTAGCTGGTTCTTGTGTGGTAGCTACTGAATGAGTAGCTGGTTCTTGTGTAACAGCTACATGATGTGCAACATCTTGGGCATCTAGATTTTGTATATCAGCAGCTGGTTCTTGTATTACAAATGTAGCTAGTTCTTGTGTGACAACTATAGTTGGTTCTTGTGTGGCAGTTACTGAATGAGTAGCTGGTTCTTGTGTGACAGCTACTTGTTCTGAAAGAAACGATGTCATAAAATCCTAGGCATTTGGTTCTTGTGTTTCAATGCTTGAGGGTGAGACAGGTAAAGATTATGGGACTTGGGACTATGGTGGGGTATGGGGTTTTAGGCGATAGGTTGGGAATTTAGGATAGTGGCAATAGTTGTTGCTTCACTTGATGCCCTCATTCGTCTTCAAGGTAAAACGGCAGGGAGAGTAGTAATTTTCCTTTTGTGAGTGGATTTTTTCTAAGGGGGAGGGCTATCAGAAATGGTAGGTGCTTTGGTTGAGGCCCTGGTTCGTTTTCTTAATAGGAAAATAGTCTTAGTTTGCCTTTTTATTTTTAGCATAGAGATGGGAAGGTTATCTTCAAAATCATCACTAGGGACATGAATAGTAAGATTAGATGATTCTGTTAAATTGCGGGATGGAGTTGATGTGGTGGGAGGGTTAATTGGATCAATTGATTCTACTGGTGGGATTTCTACA
Organism: Pinus taeda; assembly: GCA_000404065.3. NCBI lineage: Eukaryota > Viridiplantae > Streptophyta > Pinopsida > Pinales > Pinaceae > Pinus > Pinus taeda. The sequence continues at coordinate 155,856 of APFE030505520.1, forward strand.
GGGTCAGGGATGTTCTCTGGTTGCTGCTCGTGGGGATTTTCAAGAATTTCTTGAGGATTTTCAACAACTTGTTGAGGGATTTCAGTAGCTTCTTGAAGAATTCCAACAACTTCTTGAGGAATTTCAGCAGCCTGCTCAGGGTCTAGGGGTGGATTGTTTAGGGGAGGGTTTTGTTGAGCAAAACCCCTCTGAATCAGTAATTGAACAAGATGGTGATGGGTGAGGGAAAGGCGTGGGAATTTTACCTGTCTGCAGTAATGTGACATATTTGTTAAACACCCAAGTAAATAATAAGGGATATTTAATAGTCGACCATGTCTCAAATGATTTAACAAGACAAAATCATGCTGATATACTACCTGGTAGTGACCTTCACAAGTAAGGTAATGTTTGACAAATTCAACAACCTTCGACCACGGAGGTGGTAATGAGTGAAGTCGAACACCCCGACCTTTGGCCTCGACTTGTTCTCATGGTAGAAGAAAATCCTATTGTGCATTCAGAATAATATGCTTGCGACTAAACCATCGAGTGCCAGTGACCAGTAGACTTGAAACCTGTGTTATGTCACCCTCTGAGACCAGAATTCGAACTCCCTGGACATTAGAATGATCTTCCTATAAATTTCATGCAAATTTAAGGACCTATTGCGGATCAAATCCCTGAAGCCTCTGAAAATATCCTATCCAGCCTACCTGCTGAAAAATCTGATACGCCTCTGGATGTAATTCAAATAGAGCTATTGAGCCAGGCTCGTGTCGAATAGCATGTCCTCCCATAGTTAACCAGCTTTGGTAAAATGCACAGTTAAAAACCAAGTTACCGCACTTCAAACAAAGTAAATTTGGCAAATGAGAACATGGAGTAACAACGAAGAGGCGAGGTGATAACACGGGGTAGTGGGTATGAAAAATGACGGTAATTGGCTTGCTGTGAAATGATGGCGTATAATTTCGGTATTCCCCCAACTACGATTGAAATAATGGCTTTAAATGTACGAGGATTGTGGTAATGATGAACATAATCTTCTCATTTAACCATAGTTTAATTCTACTTACACATAATATTTACATACCTCATGTTTAGCTTTAATTTATATTTCGAAAAATATAGTGCTCATTCATAATAGATCAACAATAGTCATGGAAGAAGCTTTTGAAACATGAGGGAGATTATATTAGAGGTCTGTATAATCATAGGAGAAGGTAGTGAAAGGAAAAAATTAGCATAAAAATAATGGAAGAAAGTGATTTTCATGATGGAAAGTGCTATATGGTTATGTCTTTGAAACGAAATGGTGTTTCAGCAACGGGAAAATGGGTAAAGGGTCGTGTTTCAACATTGGGAAAGATAGGGAAAATGTTGCTGAAGAATACTATTCTAGGAATGGAAAAAATAGGAAAAACGTTGGTGAAGATTGTTGTTTCAACAATGGGAAAAATAGGGAAAATTTTGCTGAAGAATGTTGTTTCAACTATGGGAAAAATAGGGAAAAATGTTGCTGAAGAGTGATGGGAAAATGGGGAAAAGAATTGAGAGGAATTAATGATGGAAATGTCACTGGAGGATGGGGAAATAAACTATGGATGGATTAAAATGAGATGAACAATGCTTCACAAGATGAAGCTTGGATCTGCTTGTAGTAGGATTGTCCTTTCCTATAAGCCTTTCCTAGAATTTGCAAAATAATCAATTGTAACATGCTAGCCCTTGACAGGGATTATTAGTTAAGAAATATAATCTAATGCTAAAAATACAATGCAGAAATTAAATGCAATGAGGGGCAGAAGGCTCCCCCAAAAGGAGATAATGTGAATCTGCCATGCAAGTGGCCTAAAAGTCCTCTTTGGAAATGGATTGCTGGTACATACAGAGCTGATGACCATTTACTAATAACAGTGTTCTAGAGTCATCAATTGTTAGGAGCCTTACAGTTCCATTGGGAAAAATAGTATCTATTTCGTAAGGTCCCAACCATCTTGTACGTAGTTTCCCTTGAAAATTTTCAAACCGAGAATCATACAATAAAGCCCAATTACCTTTTTTGAACTGCTTATGCTTGATGATTTTATCATGCCAGTTTGTTCTTTGTTGTTGGATCATAGTTTTTTGATGATGGCATATAACCTCTTTTCATCCAATTCCTGAAGCTACTGCAACCTAGATGTCTGTGCATCAATCAAATCAAGGTTAACAGCTAAAGCAATTCTTAAGGTTTAATTTCAAATTCCACAGGAAAAATATCACTTTTACCATAAACAAATTCATAGGGAGAAAATCCTGTAGTATTTCTCCAGGTAGTTCTGTAAGCCCATAGTGCTTCAAAGATCCTTTAAGACCAACCCTTCCTGTTTTCCTTCACTGTTTTTGTTAGAATGGCTTCTATAACTTTGTTTGTACTCTCCACCTGTCCATTGGCTTGGGGGTGGTATGGTGTAGTCATTCTATGATGAATATGATATTTTTGAAGGGTGGTTTTAAAACCATGAGAATTGAAATGAGGTCCTCCATCTGTAACTAGCTCTCTAGGCACTCAAAATATAACAAAGATTTCTTCAAATAGGAAAGCTAAAAAAACTTCTTCATTAGCTCTAATTAGTGCTTTAGCCTTCACCCATTTAGTCATATAATCTGTTCAAACCAATATGTAAACTCTTTGATTGGATGGAGGATTAATGGTCCCTACAAAGTCTAAGGCCCATCTTTCAAATGGTTCAAGTATTACCTAGGGATTCAATGGCATTTCATCTCTATGATTAGGTTGACCCATTCTCTGATAGTTATCGCGGGCCTGAACATATTTCTTTGCATCCTTGAAGAGTGAGGGCCAATAATAACCCATCCTGAGAATTTCATGTGTCGTTCTCTTATCAGCAAAATTCCCTCCACAAGGGCCATCATGACAAGCTTTCAATATATCATAAACCTCATCTTCTCTAATGCATCTTTTGATTTTATGATCAAGTCCTATGTAGAAAAGACACCCACTTATCCAGCTATACCGAGCACTTTGTTGAATTATCTTTCTCTTCTCTTGATGTGATAAGTGTGATGTTAACTTCCCTGCAACCAGATAATTGGCAACGTCTACATACCAAGGTGAGTGAGCAGATACTGCAAATAAGTATTCATCAGGAAAGGAATCACCTACTGGAGTATTATCATCAACTTTTAACCGAGAAAGAAAATTAGCAACTACATTTTATTTAACTGGTCGATCTACAATTGTAATATCAAATTCTTGTAATAAAAATAACCACCTGGTGACTCGAGCATTTGTGATAGATTTGTTCATTAAATACTTAATAACCGAGTGGTTAGTATGGACAAAAGTAGAGTAACCAGTAATGTAATGTCGAAATTTATTAATGGCATAAATGACTGCTAAAAATTCCTTTTTAGTAATTGTGTAATTAAGCTCAGCAGGAGCCATATTCTTACTAATGAAGTAGATATCATAAGGAAGATGGTTTTCCTCTTGTCCCAAGATAGCTCCAATTGCAGTATCCGAAGCATCAGAGGATATATGGAAAGGAAGTGCCCAATCAGGTCCCCTTAAAATAGGAGTTGTAGATAACTGATGCTTGAGTTCAACAAATGCTTTCTGGCAAAGATTAGTCCACTTGAATTCAACATTTTTCATAAGCAACACAAACAAAGGAGAAGCTATTTTAGAAAACATTTTGATAAATCTTCTGTAGTATCCTGCATGTACTAAAAAACTTCTCAAATCAGTTTGTGTTCTAGGAATACGAAGGTTCTAAATTACCTGTATTTTGGATGGATCTACCTAAATTCCTTGAAATGAAATAAAGTGCCCAAGTACAATTCCTTCATTCATCATCATATGACATTTTTCAGTACTTAAGGAAAGGTGAGCTTCTACACAACGCTTCAGTACTTTCTCAAGGTTTTGTAATGCATCTTCAAAAGACACACCATAAGGGGTAAAGTCATCCATAAATATCGCCATAGAGTCATTAAGCATATCAGAGAAGATTCCTATAACTGCTCTTTGAAAGGTTGCTGGTGCATTACATAATCCAAATGGGAGAACTCTATAGGCAAAAGTTCCCCAGGGACTAGTAAAAGTGGTCTTATCTTGGTCTTGGGGTGCAATTTTGATTTGATTATACCCACTAAAACCATCTAAAAAGGAGAAGAATTTCTTCCCTGACAAACTATCTAACACTTGATCAATGAATGGCAAGGGAAATTGATCCTTTTGAGTGGCTTTATTTAAGGCTCTATAATCTACACACACTCTCCATTTCCCGTTTTTCTTAGGGACTATTCCCAATGGAGAAACCCATTCACTGTCAGATATGGAATAGATAAACCCTGCATTAAGCAACTTTTGAAGTTCCTCTTTGAAAATTTCCCTTAAATTTGGATTCATTCACTGCTGGGGTTGACAGATTGGTTGGCAACCCTCATTGATATAGATGCGATGAGTACATAATTCAGGAGAGATTCCCTTCATTTCTGTATAGTCCCATGTGAATGCTTCCTTATTTTCGAGAAGTAACTTCATTAGCTGTTGTGTTTCAGCATCTATCAAGTTGGGGTTTATGTTCAATGTCTTATCAGGTTCAATTCCTACTGTTATGCTTTTAGAGGAGATGGTAGTTGATGTTTGAGGTAGATCTTTAGATTTAAGCTTTTCCTGGTTATCAGATTTCAAAATTACAGACAACTGATTATGTGTTTCAAAATTCACCGAGGAGGGTTCACAAATAAAATTATTAATTACTTCATCCTCAGTGGTATCTTTAAGGCTTAGAGCTTGTCCGATAGTCAAAATAGGTTGAGTAGCATTATCATCATAGTCCAACCATATAGAATTATCATTATTAATCATAGGTGTGGGGTGAGGGTAGAGAGTAAGCTGCTTAATTTCATATCCATTAGAAATTGTCATTGAACCAGATCTACAACTGATAAAGGCATCGGATGTGGCCAACCAGGGCCTTCCCAGAATTAGAGGATGTCCCCCCAACTTTGTTTTAGTCTGTAATACCACAAAGTCAGCTGGGTAGTTCCAGGATTTAACTGAGATGATTAGGTCTTCAATGACTCCTTCCGGTTTGATTGTAGAATGGTCAGCTAACTCTAGAATGGTTGGTGTCTCTTTGATTTCATTCTTTAGCTGTAATAGTTGTGAGGTTTCAAGAGCCATTATATTTATAGCAGCACCTAAATCTACCAGAACTTGTGGAATGATTGTTTTTCCAATTTGTATTGTAACAATAGGATGACTGGGATCACCATATTTAACAGGAGGGGATTTACCAGTCATTAAGGTAGATAGATCACCCATAACATGAACTATAAGGGGATCTTTAGCTTTCCTACTAGGTTTCTTAACACAAATATCTCTCATAGTTCTGGCATAAATTGGTACATCTCTTAGTGCTTGTAAAAGTGGAATTTTAACATAAATATTTTGTAATTACCCTAAAATATTTAAGGTAGGCGGCTCAGGCATTTTAGTCAAAGCCAAACACTCAGGAAATGGTGGTTCTGCTATTTTAGCACCCTTATTAGAGGATGGATGTACCTCCTTATGTGAATAATTTTTCTTTGTCTCTTCTTAATCAGAATTAGAAGAGGTAACATCATCAATAATGGGTTCAACTATTTTCCCAAATCGTAAATGAATATCATTACACTGCGTATGGAAAACAGTAAGTATAGGCTGGTTCTAAATATCAATATCTTGCACAGCTTTATTATTGGGGTTAAGGTTTGGTTGTACAGGTAGCTGGGGTCTCATCATTTGATTATTTGGTGGAGCACCTAATGGTAGAGGGAGTGATTGCTGAAACTGAGGAAATTGATTTGGAAATGGGAGTTGTTGACCCCTCCAGTTTGGATTCCATTGGTTAAAGTAAGATTGTTGTTGTGGGGGCCAAGGAGTCCACATTGTTGGGTCTATAAAGGGAGGGTTTGTTTGTTGCATGGGTGGGTAATTCATTTGATTGAAGGGTGGGTATTGCATCCGGTTAAAGGGAGGGTAATTTGCTTGATTAAAAGAAGGATAATTGTTCCAATGATTAGAAGACATAAATGGCATATTAGAGTCCATATCTTGTCCTCGTGGTTGCCGTTGCCTCCTCTATGTCAACAGATAGACTGCTTTAGCTTCTTCTTTGGTTGGTTGCAATGTTGCTTTTATTCCTAGTAAAGTAGGGCATTATTATGTTTCATGATCCTTCTCATAAAGGGTGCAAATTGGCACTTTGTCCAATGGGCATTCCCTTAATGGATGTTTATCTCTGCATTTGGGACAAAAGACAACCAAAGCAGCTTCTGCTTCTTCTTGTTTCTTCTTAACCTACAAGGTGTCAATCTATGAATCAAAAGAACTTAACATTTCAGTTTTAAATTCCTCAAGTAAATTACCTATTTCATCTCTTGTTGCTTCTCCACTGGCTGATTTTTGAACTCTTGAATATGTATTATCACTGTTGTTTGATATATTCCTTGCAACTCCTCTTGAACATCTTTTATAGAGGTTAACAATTTCATCATATGATTCTTTAGATATGTCCCCTTTACCAAGCATATTTAGCATGTCTCGACAATCATCCCTCACCCCTTTCAATAATATTGTTTTAAGAATATCTTTACTTTCATTGGGATGATTGGATCTCTACAGATGATATTGTAGCCTTTCCAAAAAGTCCTCCAAATTTTCATCCTCCTTTTCTACCATCTTAAATAGTTCCTCTCTTTTTTCTCTCGTCTGGCAGTAGTCTTGATATTTGAGAAGAAGCTTTTGTTTCATCTGTTCCCATGTTGTGATTACATGGCCTCCTAGACTCATGAACCATCTTAGTGCATTTCCTTTTAGAGTTGCTAGAAATAGCTTCAATTTTTGAGCAGTAGTAACATAATCATAGCTTCTGCATAATATATCAAACTCAAAAAGAAACTCATCAGGATCTTCAGAAGATAAACCATGGAAGTTAAGTAAGGCCAAAAGTGGGATATTCTTCATGGGAGTTGCTCCTCTGGGAAGATCACCAATAGGAAATCCCAAGGTAGAGAGAGAATTATCATATTTTCCTTCTCCTACCTATCCTCCACCAAAGAATCCTTCATTGTTCCCTTCCATTGGTTGTTCTCCTACTGCACCTGCTCTATCTTCAATGTTTTTTGTTGGTTCCTCAATGTCTTCGACTGGTTCCTCAATGTCTTCTACTGGTTCCTCAATGTCTTCTATTGGCTACTCAACTATTTCAGGGCCCACAAATTCCTCCATTTCGTAGTTTGTTTCAAGGGAGTGTTGAGACTTTGACTTTTGAGAGCTTACCCTTTGAGAAGTTTCAACTTTTGATATAATCTCAGCAATAAAGGTCTTTCTTCCTCCTCTTCCTTTGCCCTTGCCACCTGTCGGGTTAGTTTTCTTACGTCCTCTCATGCATTCTGCACATCTGAAAGAAAAACATTAATGCTTTCGAAATATACAATTTCCTTCCCTGGCAACAGTGCCAAAATGTTGGTCCCATTAATTGATTATTAATTTAAACAACCAAGTGCTACATGAATTGTCAACCCAGAGAAGTCTGTTTGTTTCAAAGGAAATCACACACTGTATATGCTTAATCCCAAAAGCAACGAAAAGTTGTAGTAACAATTACACTAATCACACCTTGATTTAACAAACTGAAGTTCTACTCTGAGTTACAACAAGAACAATCTCTCTATTGCAGAAAATTGTCAAAAGAACCCTGAATTACATTAAAAAGAACAATCTAGGAAAAGAAATCAATCTGCAAAGGAAAAGACTAATTGTGGTATAACGGAGAACATGACTCTATTCCCCAAGTAGGAATCTTCAACACCTATTTCTGATTACCATGCTTCACAAACTCACTCTGTAAACAAGATTACCAATTAAAATAATCATTGATTACCTATGAATGAATTTATGAAAACAATGCAATAATTAAATAGAAACAGAGTTTCAGCAGTAAATACAGAATTCCAATATCGCATAAGTAATTTCAGCAAACAAAGTTTAACAAGGCATAAATGGAAAAAAATAAAACTTAACACACTATAGAAATTAATTGGTGAATCTTGTGAGGAAGGTGGGCCCTTTCCTTCTTACAAGATTCCCTAGAAAAGGAACTAAGAAGGAGTGCTCAGAACAATATTTTATTCATCTGTCAATGTATCATGTTACAAAAAGATTCAAGTTCCTTTTCTTTCAGCTAGACCTTCCTGTAGTCTGTCTATCTCCTCTAATGTTGATATCTCCTCTATTTAAAGAGGAGACATCTATTATACATTTAATTACATTGTAAATCCTATTCTTAACCCGATATGCTAAAGTAGGATAATTGGTTCTTCCATTAGCAAAATGTTGTTACAATGGTCGTGAAAACACTAATTTTGGAATGTAGTTGTTGCGGCCATTGTAACAGCTCCTTCGATGATCTCTTCTTGTTGTTGTCGAATCTGGAATACAAATCACAGGCTGTTTTAGCAACGGGATTTGCCCATTGCTCTAACTGTTTTAGCAACGTAGACCACAATGATAAATCTGCAGTCTTTAGACTGTTTCAGCAACTATATATTTCCGATCGATGGTTAATTATGAAATTAACGTAAAATTATATGTAAAACAAATTAAACATATAGTAACGAGAAGAAATGTTATATACCTTTGGAAAATGGATTAAAGTAATAGCATAGACTTTAAATATGGATTGAAAAAGCGTGGAATGATAGCAACATATATGAGCAAAAAGGTACAATGTAAGGTCCTAACAGTGGATCTTCAAGGTGTTTGTCTAGTGTGTACCACAAACAATGTTGTTAAATATAGCGTCGTCATTGAATTACTGGTTGAGGCTGTTGTCCTCAATATTCAAGCATTGATTGTGAATCTAGACTCCCAGCTTGTTGTTCTTCAACTTAACGGGCTATACTCCATTCCAAATCCTCAAATTTTAAGGTTGTATTTACGGGTTCGCTTACTAGAAAGGAATTTTGATTACATCACATATCGACACATTCCTAGAAGACTAAATACATTAACTGATGCATTAGCGAACCAAGGATTAGATACACATTTGCGTAATTTATAAAAATCAGAAGCAAGCATTCAGACACAATAAGTAGATACAGTAAAACATAGATAGGTATATATCCTGTGTTGCACATCGTGGCACCCAAAAAATATATATATGTCCAAAAAACATATGTGTGTTCACTTACATCGCAAGACACTTGTCTCTCAAAATATGGGGAAAAGGGAACCTAGAAGTCTACTATGCATTATGCTCTTTGTAGCAGACTACTGCCCAAACCATGCGTCTAAGCAGCTGGTGTATCCTATTCAACACCCCCGTGCTATGTCGTTGGTACTATCTGGGAATCTCCTTGAATCTTGTGTAGTATGGGATTCCCTCAGTTAAGCCCTCTAGGTTATGGGCTATCTCGCCCTCAGCCTCTCCACCCAGAGGCAGTAACTCAATCTCCCTGTCAACCCTCTGGGCGATAGGGGATAAACCTATGGGTCTCTCAGGTCCAACATCTGCAAAGATTGAACATAATAATTAGGACATATATATTTAAAAACCCAAAAAATTACAAAATCTTTGTCAGTCAAATTGAGTATTTTACCTCTCTCATCCCACTATTCGCCAGGAGGAAGAAACCTGTCTGGATCGCCCCTGAAGTCCATCCCAGCATATGGCCAATCCTCAACTATAACTTGTTGACGGTTCATCCACTCAACAAATTATGGACCCCATGATACAGGCTAGCCACTGCCTCCTCACAGCATCATGAGAGCCTAACGAGTAATTCATGTTTTTCATGGTCCTGGCCATCCCACCATTATGTCCTTTCCTTGGAGGATTGGTACTCACTCCAGCATGAGCAGTACTAATATTGAACCGTAGCAGAACTATTTCCTCTTGCCCCAATGGCACTTGGTCAGTTGTCTCTTCATATTGAGAAACACAGTCTCTGCCTAGTTAAACATGGGAGGATTCAAGCAGTCTTGTGCTAACCATAGTTGAGTCTTGGTCGCCTCATGTTGGGCTTGGGAGCTAGTTACTCTGGTAATGTTGAATAGCAATACCCGTAATGATAAATCACTAACAGTGGCAATCTGAATCTTTCCACTTGTTGATGATTTCCGTGCTCCTGGGGGGCACACTCTTGCAATAAGTGTGTCCAACGCGTCTCCAGTAACCCGAGTTCCCACCATGCACAACATCTCTCCTCTCCTTGACAACCTAGTCAAAAAGTAGATATACGTGGCATCAAACTCAATTTCTTGCCTGCAAATTATGAATTTTCCTTCTGTTGGATTCCATGCTCAGGTCAAGTACTCTAAGAGATCCAAATGTGCTCTCAAAAGTGGTGTCAGGAATAATATTAACAACCCATAGTTTTGTAGGATGTTTAGACAATGAGTATCCACCATTCCCATCACGTTATCATTGTCAGGAGTATGTTCTTGCCATACGAAAGTCATTTCTTGTCCCTGCATGCACAAACATACCTTTGTCAAATGCAATCCATCCATTTTCATCCGTTAAAACTGCTTATAAATGAAAAATTTTGGTTCCAGTGCTCATCGCAGCTGTTTTTAAAATAGCTGTGACGAGCCAATTTTCACAATGTAAAAACTTTCATGTCGTTGCAGGTGTACTTCAATCTCTTGCGACGATCTCGGTTTTGCACAGTGTAAATTTCTCGGTCGTCACAATCCCGAAAGGGAAACTTGTGACGTCAGAGGCAGATTTTTAATCCAAAAAATCACTCTAAACCACGATTCAAAACATGAAATTGAGTCTTATTTTGGCATAAAAACATAGGTAAGGCTATGGCATTTACCTGGAAGTAGCACAAAGAGCATTGGATCCCTGAGCCTTTTGGAATCGGTTGCCAAATTTCACAAGGTATGCAATGGTAGAAGTTTCTTACTACAGTAAAAACACAAGTGAATTGATTTTTTACCATAGAGTTCCTTTTATAACCTGTTTTTCAAAACTTAGGGTTTTCATTAGGTTTTTGAATTAGGGTTTTGATCTATATTTGTGTATTTTTGTGAGACACATCTTATGCTTGAGTTTTCTTGTGCAACGACAGGTGTTTCGAACACTGGAAATGATCGATCCATGAATTATATACTCAGTAAATACTGAAAATTCATTTCTGAGACAACTTTAAGCTCTTTTATGACTCTTGAAACATGAAAATATTGCCGAGCCCTTGTCATTTTGAGCTCGTTGATGGTTGCGAAACATCATGTATCCAGTAAGTTTTTTACTTTCTCGGACTGGATGCACTATTTACGAAAAGTACTCCTTGACTAAAATGGTCAAGCTGTTCTCCCAAGTATCATTTTCCACCTTTTCGAGCTTGAGAGACACAAACTTACAAAAAGGGCCCATCTGGAGTTTTCTTTTCAGTGTCTTTTTCAAACTCTCTAAATATGAAAAAGACTTCGAGTTTTACCTATGTCGGACTTGTTAAACCGTGACGACATTGGACTCGTCGCCATGATGAGACTCGAGCTTCTCCTCCCTAGGGCTTGTTAAAATTTCACTGGGTTGGATTTTTCCAAAGGAAAAACTTATATTGCAAGCATATGCTATCCCCTTCAAGCTTGTATTTCAAAAATAATTGGGGTACTCGCCAAAAATGGTGGGGGAAAATTTGGAAATATTCTATTGATTACCTACGACAACTTGTTGCTCTTAAACATTGACACTTTTTTGCTTCTTGTTGGGTTTGGGATATCCTCACTTCATCATTGGCCTTCCGAGATTTGGGTTTTTCATTTTGCCTCGTTCCATTTGATCCTTGTTGTCTCAGCATGACCCTCGATCCCTTGGTACCAAAATGCTACCGCATTCTGGAGTCGTGTCACCGATATGTTCAAGAGCTTAATCCTTCTACAGTTTGCACCCTTACATCCTCCTCTGATTCTCTATTTCATCCATCTTCATCTATTTCCTTTGTCTCGCGTCATTGATGTGGGAAATATTATGGCCCTCCTGTGATGGATCGCTTCTTGTCGACATCAACTCATTATCTAGGAAGTTGATCTAAAGACTCTTTTCTAGTACCTTGGAGATTGCATGCCTTAATGGCAAGTTCTTTGTTTTTGCTTGATGACAGGCTTGCATCATTGCTCTTCGATCAGGTGATTTCACAAGTGTTTGACTCCAGATCATTCTTCACACTTTGTGGATTGTACAAGCATTACCTTGATAGCCATTGACATTACCGATGATCTCTCTCGCGCTTGTTAACGGTTCACATCATTGGCTAGTAATCAAGTGATTTTCTAGTATGCTCGACTTCAACACATTTATTCACATATTAGAAATTGTACGATGTACAACTTAGGATTCAAGGCCCTGGGCTCAGATTACACAAGTCCAGGTTTTATACATGAACCTTTTGATTGGATGGTTGTGACCATACCTGAGTTTTTCTGGATGGTGGCGACCATACCTGTGTTTCCATATGTTATTTTCGACTGGATGGCTATGTCCATACCACAGGCTAGTTCTATTTGTCTTTTGGATGGTTGCACCCATACCTCGACTACATGTACTTTTTTCACTATCAAAGATATCAGTGGTACTTGCTTCTGCAAGTTCTCTATGATGGTGTTTCAGTTCATTTATGGTTTCATAAAGCATTTCACTCATCCCACTCTCACAGCCTTCATGCTTTAGGGGGCATCTGTTACATAGTATTTTGTCACCGGCCCCGCATCCTCTGATCTTAGACAGAGTCGGTCCTTGAATGACATCTGCTCTTTGTCATATACCAAAATATGTGTCCAAATCTTCCATATTACTCAGGAAGATTGCCTAAGCTCATTAATCCTGAAGTTGACCCCTTTTTACCCATTTTTCAAGATCGTCGCAAGACATCAATATCCTATCTGTGACAATAGCCCAAAATGAACTAATTCCTCTCGATGTCATCTCTGAGTCTCAGTGTTTAACCTGCGACGACCCAGATATGGAAAATTAGTTCAATAAAATACTTCTGGGTGGTTCTAGAGCTGGTTGTTGGGTCAAATAATTTTGGCTCTCCTCATTTGAGATGGTGTTTCCACCTTTTGAGTAACCTCCCTTGAAGATAAGCTTCCTCTTCCCTCATTTATGGAGGCTCCTCCTCTTATAAAAGCATCCTCCATGACTATGATCAACTAGTTCTTAGTTAGATAGTTCTTGTTTTTTTGGATTGATAGCTTATATTTTGGATTGATGATAACCTAGCAATAGCTTGTGAGGTATGAGAATAGCCTTTCATGTTTTGGATTGATAGTGTGAAATGGTTTTGTAAGAAGGAAGCCTTGTTGTGATTGCCTTAGTTTCATACCTATGCTTTTGAGTGAGAGAGAGTCATCAGCCTTTCTGGGAGACTTTTGAGAGTGAATGCTTATGGAGATATACTGATAGAACCCTTCAGGGAAGCTTGCGATGTCAAGGCATGGTTGTAAGCTTTACTGTTGTTTATATTAATACAATCAATTGTTATTTCCTATATCATGTATGAAAGGTATGTTGATAGCTTATGGTTCCTTGACTCTATAAGTAGATAGTTTGTTGTTGTGCTCTATTATGTGTTTTATCATTTTCATATGTTGTTTCAGGTGAATCATTCATTAAGGAGAATAAAGCGATAGTTAAAGCGACGTGACGAAGACTTCATCAAACACTGGTATAAGGTAGGCCTATTCAATGATAACTATTTAAGTAATTAGCTATTGTCTTTGTCTTTCTATGACTAGACCCACTCTAGGGCTAGAGGGGTTGTCTCTGTCCGTAGAGGGAGCGTACCTGCATCACATGCATTGATAACTTTGGCATTGCTTTCATACATCTTCTTTTCTACTGCATCTATGGGAACTGCAGTTGGATATTGGTAACCTCCTTCCACAATTTCCCAAACATCTACTTCAAGAGACTGAAGATAAGATCTAGTTCTTGTCTTCCAATATATAAAATTATTTATGTTGAAGAGTGGTGCTCTAATTTATGCCATTCTATCTTGATTTCTCATCTTGGGAGATCTTCCTTCAAGTGATCAAGCTTATTTTGAAGGACCTTCTCTGATACCAATTGTTGGGAAAAATATTGAGAGGGGGCTGAGTTAGTATTTTAAATACTCACAATAATAATTTTCATCTCTAAAATGTATACATGAGTTTGTTGAACCCAACTCACGTATATACACAAATGTTGTAAAATAAACTAGCATATGCTTAGTAAACTTGTAAAATGAATAATTCTTTATCGATTAAAACTTGAACCATAATGTAAGAGATTCATCAAGCATTTGATAAGCGGTAAATAGGTGCAGTAAGAATATAATAAAGTATAACACATAAGAAACACACATGAACACCAGGATTTAAGGTGCAAAGCCAATGTGGGAGAAAACCACCGTTGTTGTCGTCTTAGTCTTTAAAACTTATTAATATCAAAAACTTCTTACATTATTGTATTGGTGCAGACTCATGCCAGTACATAAGAACCCACCTACTAAAGGCTAAAACCTTCACTCTTTCTCCAGCTCCTACTGGAAGGGATTTGTTGTCTAGGAAATCTTCTTTGTGGACAGAGTTGATCCCTCTAGCCCAATGAGTGGGACTAGCAACTTATGTGACAATCTACTAGACACTTTCCTAAGTTACAATTGAAATAGGAGAAGAAAGAATGACCTACCTCGTTTTGATGCTATAACGTCCTCCTTTGTTGAATACCGTGAATCACTTGTGCCATGGGCTCAGTTCTACTACTCACAACGTTTGAATGCCTAAAAAAGATATCATGACACAACAAAGCATACAAATATAAATAGCATAATCGAAAGTAACCTACCTAATAGATCAAGGAGCATTAAGATAAATGATGCATTAACATACACATTTATGGAAAATGAACCAACAATTGTATATATTAATAGAATAAAGGAGGAAGCATACAACCAAGCCTTGATTTCAATAAGATCTCCTTGAGTGAATGTCCAAGTGCAAGCTCAAGCTCTCCAAGCACTCCTCCAAGACAAATGAGTAGCATGTAGGCACTATCTAAGCATAAGGGTCCAAATAACCAAATACCAACCATTTGGGAATGCAAGAGGATGAATATATAGGTAGGTAAATGGAGTTAGGATATCTCCAAAGATAGGAGAAGGCCCTCATCTCAAGGAGGTAGCTCATAGGGATAACATCAAAGGGCCAAGTTGAGAGAGCTTGACCTCCTCCATGCCGAACAACCTCTAGCTCATCGTTCTAGAAGACTCTAGATCACGAAGCTTCTTGTCCTCTTTGGGAAAATTTCCTTCTAGGATCATCGATGGTATCCAAGCCAAAAGCACATTAGCATTGGAGGGCTAGTATAGTGCAACTAGAAACCATTTCGGTTTTCATTGTCAGGAGAGTGATGATCCTCAAATTAGGATTTTAGAGCCCTTTCCTTCAGGGGAAGCTCAAGGCATTTTTCTATCCTTGTTTTAGGGAGGATCTGAGCTGCATATTGGGATGAGTACATTGCATGATGGTTATGTTTCAGGCACTTCGAGGTATGTCACAAGGAAGTGTGGGAGGTGTGACAAAATACTGTGTAAAAGATGCCCCCTAAAGCATGAAGGCAGAACAAGGAGTGATGGCTGAGATGATTTACAAGCTTTTACAACAAAGAGAACAAACACTAACAAGAGACTTCCAAATCAAGGACACATATACATATACATATCTAATATGAAAACATGAATCCATGGTATGGACGCAGCCATATGGATAGTAAGAACTATAAAAACGATCCACAGAATGGGAGCAACCATCTAAATGAGAACAATTATCTGTAAATATAAGATCTAAGGTATGAATGCAGCCACCTGATATAGAAGCATCATGTTGGGCATGGAATCCCCCCATAGCATGGTTTGGGGTTCAAAGCTCAAGTTTTGAGTAACATCATTGTAAAAGCTCCACGAATTGCGAGTGTGGAGTGCAAAGTATATGAGATTCATAGGATTGCCTGCCCTAAGTTTTGAATGTAGTGTCGGCCTACCCATGGTCCGCGGACCATGGGATTGTATAAATAGAGCGAAGCTCTAAGTTGTAAAGTAGTTAAGAAGTTAGAGAACCAACAGATGGAGTCTGAGAGATAGCAAGCATAGAGCAAGAGTCTGGTGTCTTGGGTCATAGTAGTAGGAAGAGGCTCTATAGCTGAGTGCATAAAGGCCTAGTAGAGTCCATAGCTGAGTGCGCAGACCACTGCAGCTGAGTTCGTAGGGAAGATTCGAGTCTGTAACCAAGGAAGAATAATAATAAAGAGAAGTTTTATCTGAATTTCGTGTATCCATTCTTATGTTATTACATGTTTGATATCAAGTGCAATTATATTGTTTATTTACTGCATGCTTTTATATGAATGATAAATATTGTTCAGTATAAATGAAGCACACAGGTAAGCTAAGTTAATCCACTAATATTAGGTTTCTAATAAGTGTTTGGGTAATAACATTTTTCAAGCCGCGAGTAAGGTTGTGCGAAGGCAGCATCACCGGCTGTGAGATACTGATAAGTGCACGTAGCGACGTGCATGTAGGGTCAAATCGCAGACCTTTAGAACCTGTTATCTTCTAATCAGGTCCTGATAGGCTGCTGGTCAGGTTGACTCTAAGTAACTATTTCAAACCAAGATTTTGACTAAGGCTTAGCCTCCTTAGCCTGAGAGGGCTCTCTCAAAAGGGTTATTGATTTTGACTAATGATAAGATGGCTTACTCTTGTGGTGTAACAACATGGACAAATATAATGGTTGGATAAACATTTCATAAGTTTCCATTGGGCCTATGGAGTCAATCATATTTCAGTAAACTATGACACTGCCTTTACATAGAAGTCAGGGCACTTAGCATTTAGATATTCAGAACACCACTAATATAAAACCACAGTTCATACATGCATACAGGAAGTCAGAGCACAATCAGTGAATTCTGAGTGATTATACATATATGAAACTGTAAAAGACATTTAGGAAAGAACAAATCACACATTCTGAACATGACAAATCCTTCATGAATCCTGAGAAGAAAAGCAGATGACTTGTATTACTAGAAATGGTCTTTACATAAGCTAAAACAGTCCTTCTGTTATCAAATTTCCAACCCTCATTACGTTGTTGTTTCAGCTATATATAGAATCCTTATTCTAACTAATTCGAGCTTCCTCCTCCAGCATGAGGGGAATTTAATAACTCGATCCTTATCTCTAATGACACCTATCAGCTATTTAACTGACTATTAAATACAATAAAGTGCTGACTAGAATTTTAAAGAGTTCTAAATTAACTAAGACTCTAATTCCACTTTCCATGCAATGGTGGCTTCTCCTTGTTCTTTGACACCTGGTCCTCTTTAGATTTGGATGAGCTGGATGTTTAATACGCCATATTGATCTTGAACGCTGAATCCTTAACTGCCCTGTAGTATAGGAGATGTCCCCTGCTTCTCGGCTTCTGTTTTCATCAATTTACTCAAATATATAACAGCATGTTTCTTAGTCTTTAATAATCCAAGGTATGGAATGCTGCCATGTTTTTGATGTGCTGTAGGCTGTGTTGATGCACAGGTGTCTCTCTTTTAAAATTCCCGCTCATATTATCAAACTGCTTGTCTGCGTTAAAATCATCACCTACAGTAGTTTCGTAGCGTGCTACAAAACTGCTGTATTATTTGAAACAACTTGCTTTGTCTATTAATTGATAAATATAGGATCAAATGACATTGTGCATAAACTTAATTGAGAAAATCAGGCACTCCACTTTGCGTTGTTCTTGATTCAGAGAAAAACAACCCACAACCGGGATGTAGAATGCCAGTCATGGTTGAAATCCACAGTTGAGATGAGCTGATTACCATAAAACGTGTCGGGTCACTATTAATGTCAAGAAGCATTCTAACCAGACTCTGTAAGTGCGGGAAGTCTTTTCTGCACTATGGCCAGTTGGGTTTTACAACCATCATCAGCTGACCGAAGTGACTGAATCATTCTCTAGATCTTCTCTTCTTCCTGGCAGTGTTGAGCTACTCCCAAGTATTCTTGAATTTCATGTGGAAACAACCCTGACAACAAATATGGAAAATGTTGCGAGTGAGATAATTCCATCACACTGAAACAACTACCCAGTAAGGATTCTTATTCTTTAGTGCCCAATTCTGCAGCCTCCAGGAGAGGAAGTAGATTCTGCTCCTCTTCTTGAAAGTGTTCCATACAGTGAGCCTGTAATGTCCTTAGCTTCAAAGAAAGCCTAAGTAGTGCTTGACTACGATCTGGGCTACTAGCTTCCAGAACTGTTAATGTATTCAACCTTTCACGGATGCCATTCATGAGTGGTAAATCTCATGCATGTTCATCATTTGCAACTTCAGTAATACCTCTCTCGGCCCTTTCCAGAGGAGGGAAAATAATTCGCTCTTTCATTTGAGCATGTTCCTGCATCAAATCCACGAGCTGTGCGCAATTTTTTGCCAACTTTTTTATTTGCATGGAAATACTTCCCTTAGCCGGATCTATAACCTTAAACCCTTCTTTCTTGGACACATCTAATTTATCTGCAGAGCAAAAGATCTTCTCCATGTGGCACAAAATGCTCTTATGTTGCAGAATTGTCAATGTCACGAGTGAAGGGGGTGTCCTTTCAGCCAAGGTTTCGGAAATAGAACTCACTAGCAAGTCCATGTCAATTTGAATAGGGCGATAAAAGGGAAAGGCCAGCATTTGTCTGCGATAATTCTGCAGATGAGAATGCACTGGACTGATTTCAATTCCTATGAAATGCTGCAATGGGACTGCCAGATAAATAAATGGGATAAGATATACATCTTCCATACTAAAAACATTACCAAAGAAATAGGGTCCCCTGTTACTATATTCCATAATTCCCCCATTCAATCTTTTTCCCCAAGTGTAGACTTCCGTTTTTGAGGTCAAAAAAGCTACATGATACGCACCAGACGCTATTTCCTCAACAAAGGAATTACAAATTTTCCCTTCCACGCGAACAGGGATCTTGCCATCAGCCTGGTGGTTTCCCAACTGACCATGAACAGAGCTACCCATTGTAAATGCATGTCCTAATGTTGTCAGAGCAACTGTAAGGCTGTGTCCAGCAGCTACTTGACAGAAATTATGGCTAACAAGGGCATCTACACATGTTGGAATAACCCTCGGTTCCTTGTTGAGGTGAAGCTACACTTGCTCCTCCCATCAGTATTCTTCTCTCATGATTGCTTAAACTGTACATTAAGACCATTCCATAGAACCAAATGTCTCTATGCATGAGACTCGTCCAATTCATGAAGCATCTGCACATCATGGAGCAAAACCTCCGCTCCATACCAATCAGACATATCTGGATGTAAAAGCCATCCATGTTATGAACATGCGGATAGAAACGCCTTGTATTTTCCAATGATGGGTGAAAGCGATGCTCCCTAAAACATATAAACCCGTGTCGACCCAAGTCCAAACCACATGGGACAACCTTTACAATACGCTTGCTAGGTGCATAGTTCGTAGCTGCCTCATTCTATGCCACAGTAATTGAGCAAGTTGAGTATGCTACATAACCTCCTGATTTTGAGCCTGCATCCGCCACGTCAATTGCTGCAAGAAGTAATTGCTTTTGCAGAAAAGCACCTTTCGTTATATCCACCGCACTCTTCTTACTTTTCACATTTTCATCTTTCCAAATGATACCAGTGCCACTGCAGGATGCATCTAACAACACCCTCTCAACACATTTGGCACATCATCCAGAGTAACATGGCCCTCATTCAATAGCATTTTCACCAGCTCAATATCATCAGAATCAAGTGCTCCCTATATTCTTCTGACATTTATGTCATGTGTAGTGTTCTTACCTTGTCTTTCCAAAACAAACTTTGACCGAAAGTCAAAAATTTGATTGGCTAACTCGAGAGGAAGCTCTTTTTCAATAGTTATAGATTCAAGATTGGACCTGGCCACTATCTCAATGCACTTGGTCAAAAATGGATCATTTCTAGTGTGGCATGTGTTTGCAACTGCAAGAATTGTGATTACATCCTCTATATAAGCATCTTCCACAATATCTACAAGATGTCGCTAATTTTTTCAAATTCTTCTTTATCCTTGCTGAATGCTTTTGATAACATAGACTTGAGCTCATCATACCGTTGTCTTTTTATTTTCCATTCTTCTGAAGTCCCTTTTTCCAAGCAAGTAAATTCTGACATGTCATCATCCATAATCTTATTGAGGACGTTTGAACAGCGAGGAAAGAAGCGCTTTCCCAGTTCAACAATTTTTGAGAGGGCCTTAAACCTAGATAGGTGCTCCTCTTTTATCGTAATAGGTGTCTCATTAAGATCAACATTGGTCCTTCGGTTCCCTGAAGCAGGATTATAATCTCCAACACTCGTGAACTCTGAAGTTGAATCCACTTGTGCAATATCCATGGCTAGTTTTGCTTCCAAGGGAAATAGAAGCCTTGCCAGAGCAACTCTATTTTCAAAGTAGAGCAACTTCATACGCAAATTCTCTCCTGCAAGCGTGAGAGAAAGAGATGCGTCTCCCAAAAGTGGCTCCCTTGTCTTTGCCTGTTCAAGAATTTCAATGCATAGCCTGTCCTTTGGAGTTTCCTTGCCTGCTTCTGTTATGCTATTGTAATCAACAACTTTAGTAAGTCTTCTTGAGATTTGAAGTGCATTCCATCCATCAGCTATTACATCTAAAGGATTAGCTCCTTTTGTTAAAAGTGCCACAGTTATGACAGGCTCTTTGCGCATTGCTGCTATGTGAAGCACTGAGTAGCCTCTACTGTTCCTAAGATTGACATCTGAGTTTCCAAGTTCCAACAACTCTGTTGTAGTCTTTGGATCACAATATGATGCTGCATAATGCAGGGCTTTTTTCCATCATAGTTGCGGATTATGCTATTGCTGGGTGCTGAAACCCTCCACGGAGCCAAGCACTACACACAAGGAAACCCTTTGAGAAATTTTAAAAAAATGAATGTTCAGGATTTAAAACATTTTTTTTTAAGTGATAATAGGTGGCTCCACTTGGGATAGTGTGCTCCTGTAGTACACTAAGAACTCGCAGGTCCAATGCTTCATTCTTTATGATAACAGACATTTTCTTGACAAACATCCCCTTCAAGCTTCTTGGGCCTTCACCTCGGGCTTAAGTTTGATAATGACTGTAGGAAAACGAAATCTACATCTACTGAAAAATGCTCAGTCAACCTTGAGCTTATTTGCATATTCCTACCTACCTATCCTATCCATTTCAAACTTCTTTCAGCTCAATCAATGTGAAATTTCCAATGTAGCCAATCATTTGTCTTATCTGATATTTGAATTTTTTGACTACATTGGAGTTCAGAGCCGTTATGATATTGTGATGACCACTGCCACTGAAATTGCCTTTGATCTTCATAGAAAAACTGAAACACTGGAGAGTAAAACTCTTCCATGTATTTAGCTATAGGATCCCAGAATACATGATCAGCTTGATGATTTTCATAACTCTCTGGTTGTGCAAACTAATCATCCATAACAGTGTATTTTCCCTCAATCATGAAAGAGAAAGGAAGCAACACCCTCTCCTTGTGTTCTGACATAGAAACCTTCTGCAAATAATGATCATGATTATGAAGACTATATGACTGTATTTGACCCTTTAAACCTTCAATGTCTTTCTCAATGTCCTCAGCAACTTCATCCAAAAATTTCATCTTATCCTCTGTCTTACACTCAAATGATTTTAGATACGAGGACAAGGACAAAGAAAAATTTTCATCTCTTTCTCCATTACTATGATCATTATTCCATTGTTTGAAACCTTGAATTGAAGGAGATTTTGCCACTGCATCTAATCTATCTATCCATTCCTCCAAAAACATAAGCCAAAAGTCTTGAAATGACTTAATGGATTTGGTAGGAAAGCTTTCAATCCACCGTTTACATTTCCCTTGAAATGAGTCATAAAATAACATAATGCAAACATCCTCATGTTTAACTCTAAGAAGCTCTGTAAAATCACAAAAATCTGATATATGCTTCAAAGTTAAACTCAAATCTTCTCCATTGAATTTTGGACCATTCCTTATAAAATATGCATCCTTGGGAAAATGATTTGGGAAACCATGAATTCCTGAAAAATTTATGCATGAATACCTTGAAATAAGAATGGTAGCATCTGGGTCCTTCATAATTCCAGCGGAATCTCCATGAATCTATGAATTTTGAATTCTTCAACAATGGAGTCACCAAGATAGATTTGCAACCTCAAAAATTCTCCTGAGCTCCTGCTACCTTCAGAAGTTCAGTCTCTTGATTTCGGGAATGAATAATCTTCAGACTCCCGGCAGACACACCAAAATGTTATCTCAAAATCAGGTCTTGATAGGCTGCTGGTCAGGTTGACACTAAGAAACTATTTCAAACCAAGCTTTTGACTAAGGCTTAGCCTCCTTAGCCTGAGACGGCTCTCTCAAAAGGGTTATTGATTTTGACTAATGATAAGATGGCTAACTCTTGTGGTGTAACAACATGGACAAATATAATGGCTGGATAAACATTTCATAAGTTTCCATTGGGCCTATGGAGTCAATCATATTTCAGTAAACTATGACACTGCCTTTACATAGAAGTCAGGGCACTTAGCATTTAGATATTCAGAACACCACTAATATAAAACCACAGTTCATACATGCATACAGGAAGTCAGAGCACAATCAGTGAATTCTGAGTGATTATACATATATGCAACTGTAAAAGACATTTAGGAAAGAACAAATCACACATTCTGAACATGACAAATCCTTCATGAATCCTGAGAAGAAAAACAGATGACTTGTATTACTGGAAATGGTCTTTACATAAGCTAAAACAGTCCTTCTGTTATCAAATTTCCAACCCTCATTACATTGCTGTTTCAGCTATATATAGAATCCTTATTCTAACTAATTTGAGCTTCCTCCTCCAGCATGAGGGGAATTTAATAACTCGATCCTTATCTCTAATGACACCTATCAGCTATTTAACTGACTATTAAATACAATAAAGTGTTGACTGGAATTTTAAAGAGTTCTAAATTAACTAAGACTCTAATTCCACTTTCCATGCAATGGTGGCTTCTCCTTGTTCTTTGACACCTGGTCCTCTTTAGATTTGGATGAGCTGGATGTTTAATACACCATATTGATCTTGAACGCTGAATCCTTAACTGCCCCGTAGTATAGGAGATGTTCCCTGCTTCTCGGCTTCTGTTTTCATCAATTTGCTCAAATATATAACAACATGTTTCTTAGTCTTTAATAATCCAAGGTATGGAACGCTGCCATGTTTTTGATGTGCTGTAGGCTGTGTTGATGGACAGGTGTCTCTCTTTTAAAATTCCCGCTCATAATATCAAACTGCTTGTCTACGTTAAAATCATCACCTACAGCAGTTTCGTAGCGTGCTACGAAACTGCTGTATTATTTGAAACAGCTTGCTTTGTCTATTAATTGATAAATATAGGATCAAATGACATTGTGCATAAACTTAATTGAGAAAATCAGGCACTCCACTTTGCGTTGTTCTTGATTCAGAGAAAAACAACCCACAACCGGGATGTAGAATGCTAGTCATGGTTGAAATCCACAGTTGAGATGAGCTGATTACCATAAAATGTGTCGGGTCACTATTAATGTCAAGAAGCATTGTAACCAGACTCTGTAAGTGCGGGAAGTCTTTTCTGCACTATGGCCAGTTGGGTTTTACAATCATCATCAGCTGACCAAAGTGACTGAATCATTATCTGGATCTTCTCTTCTTCCTGGCAGCGTTGAGCTACTCCCAAGTATTCTTGAATTTCATGTGGAAACAACCCTGACAACAAATATGGAAAATGTTGCAAGTGAGATAATTCCATCACACTGAAACAACTACCCAGTAAGGATTCTTATTCTTTAGTGCCCAATTCTGCAGCCTCCAGGAGAGGAAGTAGATTCTGCTTCTCTTCTTGAAATTGTTCCATACAGTGAGCCTGTGATGTCCTTAGCTTCACAGAAAGCCTAAGTAGTGCTTGACTACGATCTGGGCTACTAGCTTCTAGAACTGTTAATGTTTTCAACCTTTCACGGATGCCATTCATGAATGGTAAATCTCGTGCATGTTCATCATTTGCAAGTTCAGTAATACCTCTCTCGGCCCTTTCCAAAGCAGGGAAAATAATTCGCTCTTTCATTTGAGCATGTTCCTGCATCAAATCCATGAGCTGTGTGCAGTTTTTTGCCAACTTTTTTATTTACATGGAAATACTTCCCTTAGCCGGATCTATAACCTTAAACCCTTCTTTCTTGGACACAACTAATTTATCTGCAGAGTGAACGATCTTCTCCATGTGGCACAAAATGCTCTTATGTTGCAGAACTGTCAATGTCACGAGTGAAGGGGGTGTCCTTTCAGCCAAGGTTTTGGAAATAGAACTCACTAGCAAGTCCATGTCAATTTGAATAGGGCGATAAAAGGGAAAGGCCAGCATTTGTCTGCGATAATTCTGCAGATGAGAATGCACTGGACTGATTTCAATTCCTCTAAAATGCTGCAATGGGACTACCAGATAAATAAATGGGATAAGATATACATCTGCCATACTAAAAACATTACCAAAGAAATAGGGTCCCCTGTTACTGTATTCCATAATTCCCCCATTCAATCTTTTTCCCCAAGTGTAGACTTCCGTTTTTGAGGTCAAAACAGCTACATGATACGCACCAGACGTTATTTCATCAACAAAGGCATTACGAATTTTCCCTTCCACGCGAACAGGGAACTTGCCATCAGCCTGGTGGTTTCCCAACTGACCATGAACAGAGCTGCCCATTGTAAATACATGTCCTGAGGTTGTCAGAGCAACTGTAAGGCTGTGTCCAGCAGCTACTTGACAGAAATTATGGCTAACAAGGGCATCTACACATGTTGGAATAAGCCTCGGTTCCTTGTTGAGGTGAAGCTACACTTGCTCCTTCCATCAGTATTCTTCTCTCATGATTGCTTAAACTGTACATTAAGAACATTCCACAGAACCAAATGTCTCTGTGCATGAGACTCGTCCAAGTCATGAAGCATCTACGCATCATGGGGCAAAACCTCCGCTCCATACCAATCAGACATATCTGGATGTAAAAGCCATCCATGTTATGAACATGCAGATAGAAATGCCTTGTCTTTTCCAAAGATGGGTGAAAGCGGTGCTCCCTAAAACATATAAACCCGTGTCGACCCAAGTCCAAACCACATAGGACAACCTTTACATCACGCTTGCTAGGTGCATAGTTCACAGTTGCCTCATTCTCTGCCACAGTAATTGGGCGAGTTGAGTATGCTACATAACCTCCTGATTTTGAGCCTGCATCTGCCACGTCAATTGCTGCAAGAAGTAATTGCTTTTGCAGAAAAGCACCTTTCGTTATATCCACCACACTCTTCTTACTTTTCACATTTTCATCTTTCCAAATGATACCAGTGCCGCTGCAGGGTGCATCTAACAACACCCTCTCAACACTTTTGGCAGCTTTTTGCCATCATAGTTGCGGATTATACTGTTGCTGGGTGCTGAAACCCTCCATGGAGCCAAGCACTACACACAAGGAAACCCTGTTTCTAACTCTGTTATGCTATTGTGTAAACACCATAGCGGAGAAGTGGAATGTTACAACAGATTTTTTAAATTTCGATACACCCATATGCAG
The DNA here is from genome assembly GCA_000404065.3 of Pinus taeda. Classification (NCBI taxonomy): domain Eukaryota; kingdom Viridiplantae; phylum Streptophyta; class Pinopsida; order Pinales; family Pinaceae; genus Pinus; species Pinus taeda. Next base: position 181,648 of record APFE030505520.1, read on the forward strand.
AGGCAAGGAGAACCAATTGTCAAGATCAAAATGGTTCATTGTCTGTTCTCAAAATAGTCCCTGAATGTTCTGATAATTAAATTTATGCTTGATGAACCAATGTAATGTCAGTCTTAGAACACTTCCGCAGTTTAGATGAGACCAATCAAAGCATTATTCGCAATCTTATCAGTAGCCAAAACAAGTGCAGTATTGGCTCCAAATGGTATGAACATTAATGCCCACTCCCTGCCCATGGAAGCAAGGCCAATGCTGAAATATGACTTGCTTCTTGCTGGTTTCATCCAACATGACAAACATTTCCAGGGAGTATTTCATTCTTATATGATCAGAAAGCATGATATTCCCCGAAATATTTCTCATCCAACATTCCAAGCTTCAAATATGTAGACATCATGACATCTTTTTAATTAGCGAGCCACATGTTGTCCCAGCTGTAGCGATAAGGTTGAGAGCAATAACTAAATTCTTATTACAGTATCGAAGAGTGTACTAGTTCTTCTAGTCCTCCACATCATACAACAGAGTGTCCTTTACAGGCACATATCCTGCATCCCTAGACAACTTCTCTAACATTGCATAGATATCCTTTGTTTGAGAGTGCGTTCGGTCTCCTATGACAAAAGTATGCACTGTGTTTTTAATCTCAATCCAGCTCTGATAGAGAAGAAACACGGGACTTCCATCCACAGGAACCCTTTGAGAAATTTTTAAAAAATGAATGTTCAGGATTTAAAACATTTTTTCTTCAGTGATAACAGTGGCTCCACTTGGGATAGTGTGCCCTTGTGGTACACTAAGAACTCGTAGGTCCAGTGCTTTGTCCTTTTTATAAGAAACATGGATTTGCTTGACAAACATCCCCTTCAAGCTTCTTGGGCCTTCACCTCGGGCTTAAGCTCGATGATCACTATAGGAGAAGGAATTTACATCTACTAAAAAAAAAATGCTCAATCAACCTTGAGCTTATTTGCATATCCCTACCTACCTACCCTATCCATTTCAAACTTCTTTCAGCTCAATCAATGTGAGATTTCCAATGTAGCCAATCATTTGTCTTATCTGATATTGGAGTTTTTTGACTGCATCGGAGTTCAGAGCCACTATGATATTGTGATGACCACTGCCACTGAAATTGCCTCTGATTTTCATAGGAAAACTGAAACACTGGAGAGTAAAACTCTTCCATGTATTTAGCTATAGGATCCCAGAATACATGATCAGCTTGATGATTCTTGTAGCTTTCTGGTTGTATAAATTGATCTTCAACAACAGTGAACTCTTCCTCAATTGTAAAAGAGAAAGGAAGCAACACTCTCTCCTTGTGATCTGCCATAGAAAGTTTCTGAAAATAATGATCATGATTATGAAGACTATATGACTGTATTTGACCCTTTAAACCTTCAATGTCTTTCTCAATGTCATCAGCAACTTCATCCAAAAATTTCATCTTATCCTCTATCTTGCAGTCAAATGTTTTTAGATAAGAAGACAAGAACAAAGAAAAATTTTCATCTATTTCATCATTAGTATGATGATCATTCCATTGTCTGAAACCTTGAATTGAAGGAGAGTTTTCCACCACCTCTGATCTATCTATCCATTCCTCCAAAAACATAAACCAAAAGTCTTCAAATGACTTAATGGATTTGGCAGGAAAAATTTCAATCCATCGTTTACATTTCCCTTGAAATGAATCATAGAACAACATAATGCAAACATCCTCATGTTTAACTCTAAGAAGCTCAATAAAATCACAGAAATCTGATATATGCTTCAAAGTTAAACTTAAATCTTCTCCGTTGAATTTTGGACCATTCCTTAGAAAATATGCATCCTTGGGAAAATGATTTGGAAACCATGAATTCCTGAAACATTTATGCATGCATACCTTGAAATAAGAATGGTAGCATCTGGGTCCTTCATAACTCCAGTGGAATCACCATGAATCTATGAATTTCGAATTATTCAACAATGGAGTCGCCAGGGTAGATTTGCAGCCTCGAAAATTCTTCTAAGCTCCTACTACCTTCAGAAGTTCAGCTTCATAATTTCGGGAATGAGTAATCTTCAGACTCCCGGCAGACGCACCAAAATGTTATCTCAAAATCAGACCTTGGAAGGCTGCAGACCGGGAAGACTTCAAGTAACTATTTCAAACCAATCTTTTGACTAAGGCTTAGCCTCCTTAGCCTGAGAGGGCTCTCTCAAAAGGGTTATTGATTTTGACTAAAAATAAGATGGCTAACTCTTGTGGAATAACATTAACAAATATGAAGGCTGGATAAACATTACATAAGTTTCCATTGGGCCTATGGAGTCAATCATACTTCAGTAAACAATAATACTCCCTTTACATAGAAGTCAGGGCACTTAGCATTTAGATGTTCAGAACACAACTCACATAAAACCACAGTTCATAAATGCATACAGGAAATCAGAGTACAATTAGTGAATTTTGAGTGATTACACATCTATGCAACTGTAAAAGACATTAAGGAAAGAACAAATCACACATTCTGAACAAGGAAATCCTTCATGAATCCTGAGAAGAAAAGCAGACAACTTATATTACTGAAAATGGGTCTTTACATAAGCCAAAACAGTCCTCTGTTATAAAATTTCCAACCCTTATTACATTGTTGTTTCAGCTATATATAGAATCCTTATTCTAACTAATTCGAGCTTCCTCCTCCAGAATGAGGGGAATTTTATAACTCAATAACTATCTCTAATGACACCTATCAGCTATTTAACTAACTATTAAATACAATAAAGTGCTGACTGGAGTTTTAAAGAGTTCTAAATTAACTATGTCTCTAACTCCATTTTCCATGCATAATGGCTTTAATTAAGATGATTCCTTTCTTTGACATCTGGTTCTCTTTCAGTTTGGCTGAGATGGGTGTTTAATGCTCCATGTTGACCTTGGATGCTGTATCCTCTCCACTGTTCAGAAATATAGGAAACTATCCTTGCATCTCGGTTTATAGTTTTCAAATCCATATAAGCCGGTCTTTCATCTTTGTTTTCCAAAACATGACGGGTGGCCACGTCTATGATGTGTTGTCCACTGTTTTAAAACATGACTTATTGATGTGTTATCCACTATTTTCCATTTGTGAAGACAAGACCGCCTCTAAGCTGTCTGATATTAGATTGTTTTAGCTTCAGCAGTTTCGTAGCGTGCTACGAAACTACTGAGCTTTAGTCATCATCTTCAGCATAACAATCAGAAAAACTCTGTTATTGTCTAAGTGTTGCACCACTACAAACGCTTGCTGCTCTTTAAATTTTAATGGAAGGAGTTCTGCCTCAGATAAAAAAAACTTCAAAAACAGCCACTCTTGATTTCTCAATAAAACCTATTGCATAAATGTTATCTATATTAGGAGATAAACAATCCTTACAACGCTGTCTTCAGTTTTCTCACTTCCAATAGAAAAGTTTGTTCACCAAAGTAGTTCTCCATCAATGCTTGACACGGCATTTCTCCAACCTCTACCATAAACAAGAATATCATTCTCCTCGTTATTTTTTTAAAACCGCTGGTACAGATAAAAGGCTCTTAGAGAATTCGAGCCCTCCAAAAATGATTCCCATATCAACTGACTATCCAGAAGGTTCCAAGCTCTTAGAACACTTCCTGAACTGAACAAAGTAATGACATATTTTCTAAAGGCAATGTCAATTTTATCCACGATATCTGTTTCTGCCGGCACATGTCTCCAAAATATCTCGCCTGTCTTCATGGTTTCCAGAAACAACAATGTTGAAAAGCTGTTGTTTATATATCTAGCAGGTATAAACAAGTTCCTCCAGGGAGCTGCTCATGATCTGCAACATAATCCATTAAACACTGACTTTCTTTCAGCGAAGACTCTGCACTAGATTCATAGGCTTCTTTGGAGTCGCTTAAATCCTGTCTTGGTTCGTATTCAAGCAACAAATTGTTACTTGGCCTCAGATTAGACTAGCGATAAATACACTAGCCATCATAACCCACGTAAGGGGAGTGCCCGTAAGAAGGGTCTATCCATGAGGTAGGCACAACTTCAGCGCCATTGCCTAGGGGGTGAAGTTGCTGTTGTTGGTGTTGCTGTGCAGGCAGATTATTGATATATGGGTCAACCTTATTCTCAAACTGCTGGTCTAAAAACATTATTTGGCTCCACACCAGTTCCAGCTCTTCTTGTCCTGAAAATGCGAAGAACACTTTTGAAGTTGTGGCGAAGCCTTGCAGCGTAGTGCGTCCTCCATATCAACTTTGTGTAGCGGCGGAGGCGGAAGCGGAAACGCCTATTGTGCGTACTGTTGGTGAAATACAGAGGAGTCCTTAGTGGGTCCTGGCACGAGGGTGTTTTGGAGGGATCCTCTTCTATGATTGTCTGCAGGTTGAGAACTATGGATGGCCTGTAAGTCCTAGCAACCTCCCATGCCTGAGATAGCTCGAAAGGAATTGTAGGATGAACCTGAGACGAGTACTCCTCCTTTTTGCTGTTCTTCTTCTTCCGGAATCGATTCAACAAACCCTTCATAGAAAATTCTGAGTCCTCTCCCTTCTTCTCCACTAAAATTGCATTCTCAGCCATATATGAAATTTCTAGATACATTCTCTTCAAATTCCAACCACAAAAACTTGCAAACAAGATCTCAATGAATACATTAAATGTGGGGGCGGTAGGGGAGGTGCACTCTTGTACTAGTTAGATTTGATAAATATCAAGGTAGCTTCCACTGCAGCTAGTAATATAAATAATTTAACATGCCTGTCCTTGTGACCATGTGCCCCATTTTTCCTGGTAAGGTATACTATGCAGAAATTAGGGCTTCCAGTCTATATCATACTCTTCTCTTGTGACCCCTGTATGGACCAAAGAAACCAGGAAAAGAATCCTCTGAAAATAAATCACATACATGCTTGTCCCAAATCAGATGGAACAACTCCTTCATTGACAATCCCATAGTAATCGTTGCATTCAGGTTACCACCAACTTGAATAGCATCAATGACCTCTCCAAAAGTTGGCTGTTGAGAGTGTGTTCGGTCTCCTATGACAAAAGTATGCACTGTGTTTTTAATCTCAATCCAGCTCTGATAGAGAAGAAACACGGGACTTCCATCCACAAGAACCCTTTGAGAAATTTTTTAAAAAATGAATGTTCAGGATTTAAAACATTTTTTCTTCAGTGATAACACAATCATTGAAACCCTTCAACTTCAGAACTCAATCATCAATATCTGATTAAACCACAATTGAATCAATCAATCACTAAAACCTCTGACATAACTAAATCACTCAATCATCAATAATCACTGATAAAACTGAATCAATCATTCACTCAAAACCCAATGAATCGACACTTAATCAAAATTTGACCAATCATATGGAACAATTAGATCATTGTAACTAGAAGATAGATCTGAACTCAGAACACTACATCAACAACTAGAATCAACTCCAACCTCAAAAATCATATGTCAAAATGTATACACAACTTCAATGAAGTCAACCTGCATGTATGCGCTACTTTCTGTAACCCAACTTGTGTATACTTCTAAAGATACTGAATCATAAAACTTTTGAACCAAAAACATTATGAATTTCTACTATCATGTTATAGAGCTCTAAATATATAGCAGCAAACATCACCCTTCTTACTCAATCAATTAATCAACCAGACTCAATCTCCTTATACAATCAATTTTACTTTCAGATCCAAAGAAGACATCATTGACAAACAACAATAAAACAACAACACTGATAAGATAGATCGGTCATCTCTAAACAACAAACTTTGTTTCTACATACACTAATTATAAGTGTCGAACTAGCCTGTATACGTGCCTTCACCAAGGCGAACCAACGTACAGATCTTCAAATAATAACTTATAACTTTGCAATTATTCCACACTTTAGATATACCCATTTCATAGCATCTAAAGGAAAAAACATTTTCTAGCACTCAGATCTAGTCTATCCATTATTAGATCACATAATGATAAGTCATTTTAGGTCTCATGATCCTGATCCATCATTAGATCTCATCCATCTTCAAACACTCAAGTGCATACTTGGTTCAAATCAAGCAAAGCATAAAAACCCATAACATGCATATTTTCTTTTGATCTAACTCTTCATAAGATATTCATTACTTGCCTTTACAAGACAAAATATACTTCAGATAGAAGTATTCATGAAAAACCCTTTCACTTGCACACTAAGCCCTTTGATCTTCTCCTCCTTATATACTTAGAGTTTTTTTCAATAACTTGAACCAAAACAACACTTAGAACCTATGGTATTCTTAGACAAGATCAAGTAACTGTTATTCCGCTCAATATTGTGGGCTAATGCCATGGTATGGACCCCTCGTATTCTTTAACCTTAATTTTCGTCCCATACTCTCTTTTGATTATGTGAAACTATGTGCATACATATAGGCTCTTTTTATTTTGTGTACCCTCGTGTATACGCCACTTGGACTAGGGTAAACAACATATACAACTTAAACCATTCTCTTTCCTTAATTTCATGATTCTGATCAGTAATCCTTTGTCCCATCATCCTGTTCTTCTATGTCATTACTCTGTTACCTCTGAAATGACCTGTTACAATGTGAGTTACCATCATATATCACTTCTGAACTACCCTTCATTTTGTCACATCATGTTTATACCTTTATCAAGTAGTTCATTCATTAAATAGGTTTTCATCAAGGACAACTCATTAGTTAGGTTTCTTATCAAGGAAAACACTAACACAATCTCTCTATTTCAAACTTCATCATTTTGTTCCATCATTATGTCACCTTTGATATCTTTGTTCCGTTATTTTGTCATCTCTGAACTGGTCTGTAGATTCATCTAGTTACCATATACTTTCTCTGCTACAAGTGAGTTTCCATCAAGGACAACGTGTGCATCATAATGCCAACAATCTCCCCCTTTGGACTTGATGGCAACCACTTTTGTGTTTGGTCACCACAACCTGTAAGCAAAATTAAGACAAGCACCAATCTTTTCAAAACATTAAGATACTCTCCAAACCCCAAGCTACTCTCCCCCTTTGACATCAAGGGCAAAGGGCTGACCAATGTTAAATGAAGACTTCCATTTGAACTATTGAATATGCACATTGATCATGCTCCCCCTAGGCACATGCTAAATTCTCTAATCAAACTCCCGCTTAGTACATGTTGAGATGCACTATATTGTCTATGCTCCCCCTGAGCACATGCAGAGTCTGCAGAAATATTTTTCAAATTAGTAACATGACTCTATAACTCAGCTATGTGGGTATGGCCTTCCTATCACCAATGACTCATACATACATCAATCACCCAACCAAGTGAGGATACACCAAATGACTCAATCACTCTACCAAGTGGGATTACATATTTGACATGATCTCAAAAGTCCATACATGACTGAATATGACAATTATTACATCATAGATCTTTACATGACCTTTACATCAAATGATATATATGAAATTTATAACAAAGACCAAAGACCTAAACAAGATCATGATAATTATCAACAACTATCATACACCATATATGATTTTCACCATAAAAATCTATCAACAACATCAAGAACAACAACCTGTATATGTCCATCATCAGTTCGCAATATATGTCAATGTAGCTTTAATATCATCAACATGTGACTAAGTATGCCACATATAGATATCAACTCATCCTTTTGACCTTATCAAGATCAACTTGGTTTGTTTCCTTAGTAGAAAAGGCCTTAACATAGCCTTCCATGAATCAACTAAGAATATGCATATCTCCAAGCAGTAAAACCATTCACATATATACATGTGAAACTACCATAGTCATTATCTATGAACATAACACCATCATCATAGCAAGAACTGCATGATCTTTCCACATGAACCCTTAGTATATCAACCATGTATCATCACTAGGGAGTTTTCTAACATCCCGCATCTGATAAGCATCAACCATGATAATCAACAAATGTGAGTATCAAACCTATCATCATAAGGTAACAAGTCATGATCATTATGTGACTAAGTAAGCCATGTCTTCAAATATCCATGTCTTTAAATAGAAATGTCTTCATTAGACCTGCGATAACACCATTATCTTGGCAAACCAACAATATTTACCACTATGAAATTGTTGTAGCGGCTACAACAACCCTCCAAATTTTTCCCTAGCTTCGTTTTGGAGCCTACATGCCAACCTTCCAAAGCAGTTTATCGTGCCTTGTCAAGTACACAAGATTTAGTGATTTTCTTGCAGAATGACAACATGTCCATCAAATCTTGTTGCATTCCCATCACAGGATGTTTCATTGGACATGGTCCAATTGCAAGTTGAGCATCTCCCTCAAGAAATTGTGAAATTCTAGAGGGAAACTAGCCTTCCCTCCAAAAATTACGCAATTTTATCTAACGGTCTACTTAGCTCCAGAATTGTGCAAATCTAGCTGTCATTATTCACTGGAAAAATTATGTAATTCCTCCCAACAGGGCTGCTCAACCCAGATATTACGCAATTCTGGGTAGTAGTCAGCTTCTCTACCCCGAAATTGTGCAATCCCTTTGGGAAACTAGCCCAGCCCCCTCCTAGAAATGCGCATTTTTTCCTCCCAACTGAGCAGACTATTGGATATGTAGTTGAGTTGGCCAATTCCCTCCGGGACCGAGCAAAATTTATTTTCATGCATGGGCTACTTCTCTCAAGCATCATGCAAGGGCATCCCTTGATTTAGGGATCTACTTTTAGCAACTGGAGGTTGCATGCAAGGATCATTTTAGAAGCCTCCCACCAAGTGTCGCTCTTCCTAGATTTGTGGCATGCGCGTCACATCTTCGATTTTATCAAAACTCATGAACGAGACATTGTAGAGATCATTCCTTAGATCAACCTTTCAGCTCTGACATCCCACATTGCATCTAGGAGTCGTCGACACATTCAGCTTAGTTGTTTTGGGGTAATCCTGCCTTCCATGTCTTGTGTTGCATTTATGTCACTTTTTGTGTTTTGCATTGTGTGATTGTTGTCTTCTTTATTTCAGTGAGTGCTTGCTTTCATTTTGATGCATGTTAGCTTGTAGAAGCACTGTTTCAGGTTTTCTTTGAATCTCACTGTTGTCGCATCCATGACACTGTTTTGCATGAATGGTCATCATTGCGGTGACTCACTTCACACACATGCATGCTTTCACGCTTTCTGAATCTTGCACTTGTTGTTTGCATGAATGATCATTCACTCTTGTTTACACTCATCCCATCATGCATTCACACTTCTCATGTTTTTAGTCTCATGTTAGCCGAACTTGGCTGCCTTAGCCCGAACCGTGCCTTACCCGAATAGCATTGTGCATTTTTGAAAGTGAAGGCTCTGCCTTCCCTCCAGAATATGCGCAATTCTATCCAAGCACGGACCTCCAGGTATGAATTATGCAATTCTTGGAGCTAGTGTCTTGTTGGTCCCAGAAACTGTGTAATGCAATTACCTGGTTGCATTCCACTACTGACTGAAATTGTGCATTGGTTAGTTTCAGTCCTCATCGGGCCAGGCTGGATTGTGCATTGTGTAGTTTCAGCTATCAATTAGCCCACTGATATCCTAGATTGTACCTTGCATAATTTTGGTAGTCAGTCTCTTGACCACCCTGCGGAAATTGCGCAACCTTCATGATCAGTTACATAGGTATGTTTCAAGTAAGTTATCAAGTTCGTTTTGGTTTTCGACTAGTAGATTGCTTTCCATGAGTGTTGCCATGTCTCCTAGTATTGCGGGTGTTCATCTTCCTTTCAACAACACAGGTACAATGGCTTCCAGGAGAGTAGAGTTAAAGACATTGTTCAGAGCACAATTGGGATGTAGTCGATCAAGTGTCTATGAACTTGCTTACCCACGTTGACATCTATTTCTTCATAGACAAGAACATCAAGATATGACGATAGTAGCATCATAGCAAGCAGCAACATCAACAACAATTGAAGGTAGCAAACCGGATGCAACGAACACAAGGGGAAGGTTGTTGACAACACAGAGGCAGAACAAAGTTACAAGCTCAAGAATATCCACTTGTGATGAAAGCAACTTTGGAGACTCAAGCTATGAGGTGACGGCATGACATGAAGATAGTGTGAAGATAGAGAATGGAACAGAGAAGGAGTTTCATGTGCTGAATTAGCAACTCAAGGAATAACAGGAGTTGCATTGATGAGAGAATGAGTTGTAGCAGGAACAAGTACACTAGGGGGCGCAACATGCATTCACGGATGAAACTATGCCCGTACAATTTGTAGATCCATCACAGCAGTTGGAACGGAGTAGACAAGGTGAGAAGTGTTGTTGATCACATGCAATAATGCGGTAGCATGCATGTCATTGTGCGCACGCATGCGATCCCACCCATTTGGCGCACTAACCAAGATGAAGACAAGAAGTAGGTCCCACTAGAGCTGAACATGTACCTCGACAATTTGATGTGCACGACCACTAGCACATGCTTGGAGAGCAGCATAGAAACCATGCATCAACATGTTTCAGGTCCAGTCGCACCAAGATGACCATGTGCATGCTATCAGACAAGTTAGATAGAAGAGCCATATTAGTGCACCCAGATGCAACGAAGGCAAGAGTTCACTTCAAAAAGATGTCACCATTGAGCACACAGACACCATCATGGATAACCAATCTTAGCATCAACTCATCACCTTCAACCATCACAAGCATGTCAAAGAGTTGTTATCACCACAATAGGTCTGAGTATTAGTGTTATCTTGCATGGCTTGCTCAAGCCATTTTGTCTCACATGGGCACATGTGCATTGTAATGTAATTTCTTGTCAAGTCAAAGTTCAAGTGTCGATAGTTTAATGTAATAGTCATAGAGTAGTTGAAGAGTCATGAGGGTAGATGAATGGTCTCAAAGGGGAATTTCAAGGGTCACCCCACCCTTTGCTATAAATAGTACCCCATAACTCATTATACAGGCTTTTGGTCACCCAAGCTTCCGATAGGGCTATCTTAGAGAGAGCTTGGATAGTATTGTAATGAGCCTTGGCTTCTCCATTGCGCAAAGCTAGTATATCTCTTTGGAGGAGTAGGTGGTTGTGGCTATAACATTCCACTGTCGAAACTAGTGGTTAGACATGGATGTATTGTACAACTGGAACTTAAAATTATTAATAAAATAGAGCCAAAATATTTCATGCATATGGTGTATTGTACTCTATGCTATATGTTTTACTCTAAATGATATATGTATTTGTTTTCTTATGCATGCATGTATGGACTTTTTTGTGTATGTACGTATGAATCTTTCTGAAGTGTGTTTTTGGTTTAACCATCACTTTCGATTGCTAGCTAACTTGTCTTCCATGTTGTGATGCATATTTTCTCTTGTGTTCCCTTCTTAACTTTGTGCTATCATAGGTTTCCAAGGGGTACACTCATCTCAACCCCCCTGTGTTTGAACCTCTCATGCACCTTCCTTGGCCTACTGTAGCTGTCACACCCGTGCTACCAACAAAGACATCTTACTTACCTCTATGCGAAATAGCGGTCAAGGAATTACCATATGACCCACTGCTTGGACTCCTACACCAAATGGTTTGGGGTCTAATTGGGACTTCTTACCGGGGATATCCCCTTACATGTTTTCAGGTCCAACACCATCAACATCAACTTAAGTAATCATCCATGTATCCAACATAATGTTTTTCTAGATTCTCATTAATGAGAAAATAAACTCACAACCTCAACCAATATACCATGTGGGAGCCAAAAACCATAGGAATCCTACACCATATGAAATTTATGCATTTTTGAAGGCACGATGATAGCAGCATAAAAGAAATGAGTGACACTTATCATCATCAAATAATGTAGTTGCGTACTCAATATTTTTTCTTCTCCTTTAACTTATGAAGATCACCATGTAAGAAACATAACATATGTACTATATGCATTATCAAACGAATCATCTGCATCATCCATAAATATGATATGAACAATTATGTGTCCCAAGCAATATAAGTACCATCTGAGACTTCATCCATGACTGTAGCATAGAATGATGTATCATTTAAATACTTCAACAACATAAGCATCCTCATCATTGATAAGAATCATTATGTAAAAAATAATTCTAAACATAATGCCAACAATGCATTATTATAATCATACCATATTCTCCCCCTAAACCTGTGCCAACTATTCTCTGTCAGATCTAATTATTGCCTATATCAGTAAGAATAATGAAGGCATCATCATCCACTAGTTATAAATCAAGTCATCAACTAGTTATAAATCAAGTCATCAACAACTTATGAGGGTCAAATCACTTCTAAATAACATCCACAGACTGCAATCATCAACCATCAAAATAGAGAGACAATTGATAATTGTTTGAACCACATCATACCCTTTTTTTGAGTTTGTCCCATTATTTATCCATCAAACTAACATATACACGACTATGTAGTTTCAGACTCATGGATATATGCGACTTGTATTCATAAGATCTACATATGAAAATTGGAACATTGAAATTTCATAATTTCAGTTTCCCCTCATTATGTTCTGACTATACCTGGTCCTATAACTTTTGCTGAAACATCAATTCCAAGAATACCTTTGAATACTAATAAAGGTGAATCTACTAATAAAAGGTGAATCTACTAATAATATTATCCAAAATCTGAGTACTGTCTTGAAATCATAAAAGTTTTTCCTTTTCTTCTAATTTACCTTTTAGGATATTACCTCAACCTGGTATTTCTCTTCCTTTTTCAGATACTGCTTATTCATGATTTCTTTAGGTTTTCTTCCTTCTTCCACTTGTTGTATTAATTTGAGAATCTCATTTTCTTGTCCTTCATCTGCTTGAGGTAGTTCTTCATTCTACTTATTTTAATTTTCAACATCTTCTTTTAGAGAGATGACCCCAGCTTCAAGACTTTCATAGTAACTAGATCTATCTTTAAGTTTCTTGATTGTTTTATCCTTTTCATTTAGTTCATTTCTCAATGATGCCACTTCATCCTGCAACCTTTGACATTGATCTTCCTTTTACTTGTACAACTTCCTTATTTTTTTCCTTCCTCCAACTGATTTTTTAACCTGGTAACCTCTTCTTTGTAGGTACACTCCCTTTTGTCAAATAGATCTTGCTAATCTCTAATTTTATCTGTGAGCCTTTTAACTTTTGTATCTAATAGATTTCTTTCACTTTCACCCATAAGAGAAAATTCAATTGTTTCACTATCACTTTCATTATCTTCAATATTGCATGAACAAAGAAATGTATCACCAAAAGACCAAAAATTAGTACCTGATACATCGTTTGCTTGTTCATCTTCAATTTGAGGTGATTCTGAATCTGAATACTTGCTTCCACCTAGCCAATTGTCTCTCATGCTGTCACTGTTCCTTTGATATGTCTTCTTCTTTTGAGGTGATCTGTTCTTTTGCTTCTTTCCCATTGTTACAATGGATCTCCTTCAAGCAGTCAAGCTTCTACCAAAGGACCTCCTCTAATACTAATCGTTGGGAAAAATACTGAGAAGGGGGGGAATGAATCAGTATTTACAAATCAATAACTTTCTACATTTCATATTGATATTTATAGATGTGAATTTACTGAATCGAACCTACGTGTGCATGCGACTATTCTTAAGACAATTAGTGTATATCTAGAATTTAAAATTCAGTTAATCCATCATATGTTTGTCTTCAGCTAGTTATTTAGTACTTTATTAACCATTAGATAAACATTAACCATATGATGTAATAAATAAACCATCACACATAAGAAACACACATAAACACCAATATTTAAGGTGGAAACCCAATGTGGGAGAAAACTACCTACTAATGTTGCCTCTGTCTTATTTTAATATAAAAAGTTGTTTACGATCTTGTACTAGTGTAGAATTATACCAATACAGAGGCACCCACCTGCAGAAGGCTACAACCTTATCTTGTTCTCCAGCTTCTACTGGAAGGGAGCTACAACCCCCTAGCTCTTGTATTGTTTGATATGTTTACCATTACATAGGCATCGACCTATAGAAGGCTACCACCTTCACTTGTTCTCTAGCTGCAACTAGAAGGGAGCTCCAACCCTATAGATCTTGTACTGGCTGATATGTTTACTAGTACGTAGATGCCAACATATAGAAGGCTACTACCTTCACTCTTCCTCCAAGGGCCATGTTTCATAAATTTTCAGACTGGATACTCCTGGTACACAACAATATAATATGTAGGCCATGTTTCATCAAATTTTCATACTGGACCCATCAGTAACATTGAAGCTCAAAATCAATCACCACTGCAATACGCCCATCAAATATAATTGCATCAACCAATCATTGAAACTCATCAACTTTGAAACTCAATCATCAATCTCTAAATCCACCACAACTAAATCAATCAATCACTGAAACCTATAACATAACTGAATCACTCAATCATCAACAATCACTGATACAACTGAACCAATCATTCACTCAAAACCCAATCAACCGACACTTAATTGGCATTCAACCAATCAGTTGGAACAACCAGATCACTATAACAAAAACACAAATCTGAACTCAGAACACTGCATCAACAACCAGAATCAACTCCAACCTCAAAAATCATATGTCAAAATGTATCCGCAACTTCAATGAAGTCAACCTACATGTCTACGCTATTTTCTGTAACCCAACCTATGTATACCTCTAAAGATACGGAATCATAAAATTTTTGAACCAAAAAATATATCACCCCAAAGACATTCTGAAGATCTATTGTCATGTTACAATGTTCTAAATAGATAGGAGCAGAGATCACCCTTCTTACTCAATCAATCAATCAACCAAACTCAATCTCCTTATACAATCATTTTTACTTTTAGATGCAAAGAAGACATCATTAACGAACAATAGTAAAACAACAGCACTGATAAGATAGATCAGTCATCTCTAAACAACAAACTTTTCTTCTGCATACACTACTTAGAAGTGGCAAACCAGCATGTATACACGCCTTCACCAAGGCGAACCAACGTATAGATCTAAAAATAATAACTTATAACTTCGCAGTTGTTCCAGACTTCAAATATACCCATATCATAGCATCTAAAGGACGAAAAAATTGTTATCACTCAAATCTAACCTATCCATTATCAAATCACATAATGATAAGTCATTTCAGGTCTCATGATCTTGATCCATCATTAGATCTCCTCCATCTTCAAACACTCAAGTGCATACTTAGTTCAGATCAAGCAAAGCATAAAAAACCAATAAAATACATTATTTTATTTTGATATAACTCTTCATAAGATATTCATTACTTTCCTTTACAACACAAAATATACTTTAGATAGAAGTATTCATGAAAAACCATTTCACTTGTACACTTATCCCTTTGATATTCTCCTCCTTATATACTTAGAGCCTTTTTCAATACCTTAGACCAAAACAACACTTAAAACATGTGGTATTCTTAGACAAGATCAAGTAACCATTATTCTGCTCAATATTGTGGGCTAATACCATGGTATGGACCCCACGTCTTCTTTAACCTTAATTTCCATCCCATACACTCTTTTCCTTCTGTGAAACTTCATGCATACGTATATGCTCTTTTTATTCAGTGTACCCGCATGTATACGCCACTTGGAATAGGGTATATAACATATACAACTTGAACCATTCTCTTTCCTTAATTTCTTGATTTTGATCAGTAATCCTTTGTCCCATCATCTTGTTCTTCTGTGCCATTACTTTGTTACCTATGAATTTAACTGTTACAATGTGAGTTGCCATCATACATCACTTTTGAACTGATTCCTCTAAACTACCTTGCATTTTTTCACATCCTGTTTATACCTTTATCAAGTAGTTCATTCATCAAATGGGTTGTCATCAAGTACAACTCATTAACTAGGTTTCTTATCAAGGACAACACTAACAAAATCTCCCTGTATCAAACTTCATCATTTTGTTCCAACATTCTGTCATCTCTGATCTGACCTGTATATGCATCATAATTCCAACATCCTTTGAGTCTGGTCTTCAGATCTTTGTTTTCTTGAGTAGCACTTGGAAATACCTTGTGAGCTTATATTGGAGTTGCTTCTCCTTCTAGGCTAACTGAACTATGGCTGCATCTAAATCACTCTAAAATTTTATCAACTCATTCTCAAAAAGTTTCAGCTCGGTTAATGCCTTAGCAAGGCGATGATTGGGGTTTTGAGAATCATTGGGGACGACTACTGTGTATAATTGTGAAGTGATCCTATTATGTTAATCTACCACTATCAACTCCAAGTCAATAACTTTGTCCCTTCTTTCGTTTATCTCCTGCATTATCACTTCTTTCTCCTTTTCACTTTGGATCAACTCAAGGGTTTGAATATGCTCACCCCCAGGCATCTTTAGTTGTCATATCAACACTAGATTCTCCTTCTGGGTGGCCTATAGGAGAGCTGCCATTGTTGGATCATCTTCGGGATCCACTCCCATCTTCATGATCAGTTCTTTGTAGAATTATTTCTGTTGAAAAATAGCATGGGACCTTACCTTCTCAGTGATTTTATCTATATAGACTTGAGCCCGATCAATGGTCATCTGGTGCTTATTGATGTCATTGTATAACATTTCTGTCACTTGCCTATGTAGGTTGACTTTGTCAGCTAGAGGGACACTAGTCAAATCCAGAGACACATCTAGATCCTGGAACTAGGAACCAGAAGAAAAGGTTTGGATGGATGGGTGCTTCAATCTGATTTTCATCTCCTCCCTTTCTAAGTCCATTACAGCTAATACCGTGGTGTGCTGAGGGGTGATTTTTGAGGCCATTTCTTGGTGTAACTTCTCTTTTTATCTCTTGTTCCTTTCTTGGATGACCCTGCCCTATGACCAACCTATTCCTGCAGCATAAAGGGTTTCCCAAGGCTCTAGGATGGCTACCTGGGTCGAGGATTTCGATGAGGCCACTAGTGGTATTTTCAAGTTGATATGAAAACCTAGATTTACATACACTTGTGCTTGAAGTTGGATGCGTTTTTCTTCCTCCTCATGTTCCTATTTTTTTTCAAGCCCTAAACTTCTACCCAATTTATGAATCAGTCCTTCTTCCATGTCAGTTGTCCCTGAAGTGTCAGCAACCCTCTTTTTTGCTTTGTCTATGCTAACTGGGCACTCAGTCTCCATGTATGTATTAAGAGGCCAGGAATCCAAGTTAGCTTTCCATTCAACATTAGGCTTAGGATCATGCACATAAGTTGAGGATTTAATATTTTCCCTTCTATGAGCAAGGAGGCCTCAGGGATCATAATGCAATTTTTTTCCTTTCTCGAACTCTATGTCTTCGAGCAGGGCCTCTACTATTTTGGAGGCTTGTTAGGTACTTATCACAAAAGGACCTACCAGTTGTCCCATTTTAAAGATGTAACCTTTCTTTGATGGTACAAAGTGAAGCAGGTCAACAATGATGATTTTCCTCATGAACTAGAGGGTGAATATCCTCATTTGCAGAAACACTGGAAAATGATAATGAGGGAGTTCACATCTATAAACTTGAATCTGTGTATGGTCCTCATAGAGGTACTAGCCTCCAATGGCAGCTTGTTCATGGAGTTGGATGGGTTCCTTTTGCTAGTTGGAGGGGTTCCTTTTTCTAGTTGGAGGGGTTCCTTTTGCTCAGGGAAGATTCTGGGAGGTGGGACTCCATGAGTAATTTGGTAAGAAATATCCATGAAGGATGAGAGGAACTAAGAGTACGCACCTAAACCAGGCCTCTTCCTAACAAAGATATTCAAGTCAAAGACAAAATTTCTCTCTTTATTGGGGGAAAACATATCTAGGAGGAGACAATGGAATTCTTTGATATGGGCATAGAGGAAGAAGTAGAAAAAAAATAAGTAGTAGCAGAAGTAGGAGGAGGCTCTAAAATAGCTTAATTGGAAATGAATGGAAGTTGAGAGGTATTATGGGATGTTTAACTGGCATCCAAGTTGTTTCATCTTATGCAAACATTCTATGGCCACCTTGCTTAATTTCAAGGTGGTGTATCCACCCAATAGACAAATGATAGTGGCTAAGACCGGCTTAACAGAGGTCTTAAAGAGAGTTAATGGGAATTGAAAGTCTGGGGGTAGGGTCTTGACCTCTAGATCTAGAATTTTCTCTAGGAATATTTGTTGTTATCTTGTTGGGAATGCCATGAAATAACTAGCTATGGTTGCATCAGTGAATGTACACATAGTGGGAAATGGAGGGAAATCGAGAGATCTTTGAACTAAAAGGTGGGTTATCTCAATGATTACCACCCCTGAGTTATAAAATTATATATTACGAAGCAATGGAACACATAAAATATTGCAGAAATATAAACACAGAAAATGCATAAAACAAGAGAGACACAGATATATGTGGTTCACCCAGTTTGGGCTACATCCACCCTGAACA
>APFE030505520.1:230360-254472 GCA_000404065.3 Pinus taeda
GTTGAGAGAATGCAATCTTTTTAATAAACACAACTTTCTCAAAAGACAATCAAAGAAACAATTTTCTTTTTCTTTTTCAAAACACACAAAACAAGACCGCTCTCTACTTTAACGAAAAAAATTCTTTTCTCTTTCAAAGATATCAAATATTACTCTAAAGCAAATATCGCAAAGGAGATCATTGATATTTTCCTATTTAACAAAAAGCATGTAAAACTAATCTAATCAAAGCAATTTCAAGATCTAAGCAAATCTATAAAAAATCACTCAAAAGCGAAACAAAGAAAATGTATCTAACTTTTCAACTAGGATTCTAATCTAAGAAGCAAAAGCTTACTAGGATGATTCTTGGGATGTTTTACTTGGCAATGATCAATCCAAGGACTAGTTATGCAGAATCATGAACTAATCAAAACAAAAACTCAATCTCTCTTTGTTCTTTTATAAAATGAAATTCGCAACTTTAAATGAACAAGCTTATTGAAATTTTGCAAAAGAGACAACACAAAGGTAGGTTGCTCACGAGGGAAGATTTCGCAACTGATCCGACTCCTAAGAAGATCAACAAAACCAGAGATATCTAAGGCTTTGTGACTTCTAAACCCAAAGTCACTACAGGACCAATTATAAAAATCAAACCCTAAGGTGAAAATCTCAAGGAATCTCACTAAAACGATCAATACTAATGGAAAAAGTATAGGTGAAGTTTTCTGACAGTCAACAGTGGTTCTGGGCAGAAAAAAACTAAGAAAAACAAATTCAAAAGGGAGAAATTGATAAAAAAGGGAAAATTTCTAAATTTTACCAGGGTACGCAGGCAACCTGTTTAACCAGGTGCGTGGCCGCTCTGTGTGCACAGATACAGTGCGCACAAGTACGCACTGTGTCTAACTCAGAGGATGTGTACTTCTTGTAAAATAAAGAAAAGCTAAGATCTAAACTGACCCTAAGCTAAGCCACCCAAAAACAAAGTCAAACAACCAAAAAACAAAATAAATCAGACTCTTTTCAGGTCAAAGCAATGATTCAAGGAAAAAAACAAGACCAACAATGGATCCCCAGCGGAGTCGCCAATTTGTCACACGGAATGAGTTATATTTGTGGACAAATCCAACCTTCCTAGGAGTCTAAGACTCTCTAATGACAAACAAACCAAACAAGAGCTATCCTTCTCTAGATACACATCATTCTATGAGAATTCAAATGTTTTCGATCTTACCTTAGGTCCCACGTTTGTTGTAGCAGTCCAGCCTTGCTGATCCAGATGAGCTCCTCCTTCACTTTCAGACCTGCATACACTGACAAAGCAAACGATTACATAGCATCTGAATATTCATCATAAAATAAAGCATATCTATCATATTGACCAAGGAATACATGAAATAATTCATCAACAAATCATTGAGAAGAATGGACTTATTTGTATTAAATAATCAAAGGAACCATTACAACCTGAGCCTTGGTGTTGTGCAGGCTCCTCCCAGGGTCCAGCAAGAGATTTCCTCTACTTTGACAAGCTCACCCACTCCCACTATGGCAACAAGGAAGGATAGTGATCTCTCCTCACAAGTCAACAAATGGAAGTCCTAATTCCAGCAGCATTTACCCTTTAGAATGTTCAGCTTTCAACCTCCCCTCCTTTGGCCCCAATGCGTGTATTTATAGTATTCTAGAGGGGTTATTCAGTTCCAACATCAATGGGATACTCCCTCTTTTGGATGGGGTAGCTCCTCTCTTGATGGGATAAGCTCCTCTATCATAGGGGTGCATGAACCATCTGGAGGCGCTCAATACACGTCAAGAATTCTTCTAGAAGGCTCTAGAAGTGACCACCAGTAACTTTTTAAAGATGAAACTTGCGCCTTTTGACCTTTACAGGGGTACGCACCCTAGCTTTAGTATACAGAGCGTATTACTATGCAGGTCTAATGTATTTGGAGTGCGTACACGCAGGCAAGGTAGAGAGAACCTGCGTACCCAGAGATAAACATGTTTTCAAGTGACTTTCTCTCTCTTTGAAGTTTTGACATGAAGAGCAGAGGTATGGGGCTTGACAAAGAGGACAATGTGGCTATTGATGAGGCCACATAAACTGCAGATAGTCAAGGTGACAAAATTCAGTGTAACAACACCGACAACATCATCAAACTTTAAAGTACTAGATCCAGAAACAGAGTTACTAATGGCCATTACTAAACCATTCCAACTTTCTGGTAATGAACACAAGAATAACAGAGCTCTAACTTCATCATCAAATTTTACCCCTACAGAACATAATTGACTTGTAATAGTATTAAAATCATTTAAATGGTCTGCAACAGATCCACCTTCCGACATCTTCATATTAAATAACCGTTTCATAAGAAATACCTTGTTTGAGGCCGAGGGTTTTTGATATAGTTTCTACAACGCCTTAATCAAACCCTTTGTCGTTGGTTCCTTCGAAATGTTGGTGACCGACACTGCAAGGCACAACCATATTGTTCCAAGTGCCTTTCTATCAAGAAGGTTCCATTCTTCATATTTCATACTCATCGGCATCTTTTCTTTTCCGCCAAATGGTAGGTATAGATCCTTCTGATACAGATAATCTTCCATCTGCATCTTCCATAGCGAGAAGTTTTGGCTGTTAAATTTCTCGACGCTAAACTTACCATCTTCTGCTATTGCTCCCACTCGAACGAGGAACCATTCTTTCCTACGAGTTTATCAACCAAATAGACTTTCTCTGATACCAGATGTTATAAAATTATATATTACAGAGCAATGGAACACATAAAATATTGCAGAAATATAAACACAGAAAATGCATAAAACAAGAGAGACACAGATATACATGGTTCACCCAGTTTGGGCTACGTCCACCCCAAATAGCCAGTCCTTCCTTTCTATTATCCAGCAAGATGAAAGACACAACCTACAGCAGATCCACTGTAATATCCTTTGTTTTCTCTCACAGTCTCACCTCTCTATTTCTCACTCGGAGAATACACATCTATTACATAGCCTCAAATACAATGCCCTCATATGAAGAGAGGGGTTTCCTTCTAGGGAAAAAAACCCTAAAATAAACATAATTTCTACTATCAAATCATTCACATAATGAACAGCCCAGGTTGACTAGAAATTACTATACTTTTACAAGGCAATTTTACATCTGTTTTTAGCTTTGGGGGCACTACCCCCCAACCCCTTCCGGGGCACCGCTGTCCCCTGGACCCCCCAACCGGGGGGGATCAACCCCCCCGGACCCCCGCGGGGGGAGCAAGTGCCCGCCGTACCCCCCCTTGTGGAGGGTGTACAAACTTCCTAGGGAATACATCCAACTGAAACAAAGACCTCTAAACCATCATGCTCCACACACAACACCCTGAAGTAGAAATAAAATAGTTTTTTCATTTCGATAAGAATCCACCAGCCAAGTTACCAATTCAAGGAGGTGATGTACTGGAGGGGCAATTTGATATTACAACTTAGAAACCATGACCCTAAATAGGTCCTTGTTGCTCACATGGTCTCTGAACATTTCATAACGTAGGTATGCGAGAGGAAAGGGATAGACAGGGTCAATAATTTGGGCTTCGGTGTCCATTAAAGGCCCAACACTGATGCTTTTGACCTGTTGGGTGTTGGGGGTTGTAGGAACCATGTGCTTCATCCCTTTGAATAAAACGAAATCAAGAAAAAAAAGAGGTTTGGCTGTCGAGTTACTTGGAGACTAGAGGGAGAATTAAAATGACTCAGGAGGGTTTATGTGACCTTTCAAAGTGTCCACAGAGGAATCCTGCAATGCTATCTAGGCGAGAGGCTCTTTGACTGGGCTGAAAGATCACTGTCAGGTGATAGCTTTAGGGTTTTATGGATTTCATGCAAAGGACATGGACATATTCCCAAGTGGTGTGAGATGGAGGCAAGAGAGGGAGACACGTGACAGTCGTGGATTGGCTCAAGAGGACACGAGATGAGCTTATGTGAAGAGGTGGGTGATTTATTATTTCACCTTTTACTTACACTTTACCACTATACCTGATGCCTACGTGTTGTACAGATAATAGGAGGATACCACCTGGTGGGTGGTCCCTACCTGTAACGGTGGAGTGTACCATGTATCAAAAGTAGCCTTCATTGAGTGTCGAAATGAGTCTAGGCCATTTGCTGAGCAATGACCATTCAACACTAGGGGCCTGCACCTGTGTTAACCCTTTTGTATGTGCGCTGTTGGAGTTGAGGTTAGGTTTCAGCAGGTTTGTCTCGTGGGTGACTGCAACTATGGGTTTCATGGTTTATAAGCTATGATCAACTTTGAGTAATTAGTCTAAACCTTTGATCATCACCTGAAGCTTCTCCTCTTACCTCTTCCTATGCGAACATGATATACTTAACCTTTCTGGGTTAAGGTGCCCGATACATATCTCTCTTGCCACCTTTAAAGAAACATATATCATCTCTTATCTCGGAAGGGCCTTTAGTGTGAGATGGAGATAAAATTGGCCTCACCTGGGGATGAGGCATTGGATTCCAATGTGTGAGAGCCTGTATTCTGATAATTTATTTCTTCGGCATGGAGTTTTATTTAACAAACAATTCTTTTTTTATGAAAGTGGACATTTTAAAAGAAAACTAGAAACTTCAGAGGATATTTATAATTTACACATTGGTATTTACAATGTGTGAGGGAGGAGTGCCCTTAATTCTGGAAATAGAGTTTGAGGAACTAGCCATTGAATGGTAGTTCCAATGGTTCTCCTTCCAAATTCCCGAGCAGGTACATATTATTTCGTTTCTCTTCAAAAATTTTGAAAGGACCAAACCATAGTGGATCAAATTTCTCGTGTTTGCCTTTGTCTTCCCTTCTGACATCCCATTGTAGGACCAAATCACCCAGCTGTAAAGGTCGATTTTTGGCTTTCTTGTCGAACAAAGATTTCATTTTCTACTGATAGTATTTCAGTTTTGTCCCTACTAGTTCCCTGTTCTCATGAAGTTCGACTGATTTTATCCTTCGGGTCATGGCATTTGGTTCCTCTTCTGCTTCTTGCAGCAACTTTGCCACCGTAATTGCCAATTGGATTGGGAAGATTGTTGCCTTACCATATACCAGCTCGAAGGGTGACTTTCCATTGGATCATTTAGGAGTCACTCGGTTAGCCTAGAGAGTGAACTTCAACTGAGTTTCCTAGTTTCTCTAATTCTCTGTGATGGTTTTCTTCAGCACTCTCACCACCATTTTATTTGAGGATTCAGCTAATCCATTCCCTTAAGGATAGTAGGTAGTGGAGTGTTTGATTATGATATTAAACCTCTTACATAAAATGATAAAATTAGTGGACTTAAACACCCGAGAATTGTCTATAATGACCTTAGTAGGGAAACCAAAACGTGATAAGAGGTTTTACTCCATAAACTTGATCATCACGAACTTAATATCATTTCGAGCTAGGATCGCCTCTACCCACTTTGTGAAATAATCTGTGGCAGTTAATATCCATTTATTTTGGCCATTGGAAGGTGGATTTATCTCACCTATGAAATCTAGTCCCCACTATCTAAAAGGTTCTTCCACATGTACTGGGATCAAGGGGAGAGGGGCCAATTTTTTCTTTTTAGCAAAGACTTGTCACTTCTGACATGCATGGACCTGTGAATGGACTTCTCTAAAAAGTGAGTCCTAGTAGAATCCATCTTTAAGGATTATGTGAGCAGTGGTCTTCCAGTTGTAATGACCTCCACAAACTCCTCCGTGAAATTATTCAATCACCTAGTGGGTTTCTCCTTCCACCAAGCACAACAAAAAGATCCCCACAAGGTCCTTCCAGTAGAGTTGGCCATTAGATATGATAAAATTTTTAGTTTTCAGTCTCAATGTTTGGTATTTAGACTTATCCATTCCTAATGGACACCTAATAAATAAGAGATAATGAATGATATTTTTATACCAAGATGAAATTTCATATTTGGCATAGATTTTTTGTTCTGAGGTTTTGAAATCATTCTATTGGAATTTTGTTTCATCTTCATCAGTTATCAAATTTATCCCCAAATCTTGAAAGTTGGACTCTGATAAGGTCTTGGCCAGTCCCTGATATTTTATGAGCTTAGTCATTTTTATGTCCAATTCATACTCCTAGAGCTTAGCAATCCACCTTCCTATTTCTCCCTCACTGTCCACTTGCACTAGGATATGTTTGATTTTTGTTGTTGTAACATATGTTGTAATATCTGACTGTAATACATACACAGAACTGTAGCAACAATATGAGGAGAAGCGAAAGAAAATATATAGAAGGGTGTTGAGTAGTCAGGGCTGACCAATAATGGTGCTTCATCAAAAGATGCTTTGATCCTAGCAAAATATTCCCAAGAGACACAACTCCATTTGAATTTATTTTCCTTTTTTAGCATATATGTAATACCCTTTACTATTTTAGCATAATTGGGTATGAACCTTCTTGAAAACTTGATTCTTCCTAGAAAAACTTGGATCTCTTTCTTGTTTCTAGGTACGGAAATTTGATTGATAGCCTCTACTCATTTAGGGTCAATTTTCAATCCTTCCTATACCACCATGTGTCCCAATAGTTTTCCTTCACTTAGGGCAAATTGAGATTTCTTCAGATTCAAAGACAACCCATATCTCCTGCAATTTTCAAAGATGAGTTTCAAGTGCATGATATGTTCTTTGTCAGTCTTGGAAAAGACTGTGATATCATCTAAATATACCACTACGAACTTGTCCTGTGTTTATAAGACCAAAAGGCATACGAGCATACATGAAATTTCCCCAAGGGGTAGTGAACGTCGTTTTCTTCTGGTCATCTGGGTGAACTGCCACTTGATTGTAACGTGAGAACTCATCCATCATGGACATTCTAGCTGATTCAACCAATTTTTGTAGTATGTAGTCCATCTTGGGAAGTGGGTAGTTATCTTTCAATGATGCCCTGTTAAGGTTCCAAAAATCTACATATAACCTTATTTCCCTATTGTCTTGAGGGCGTCTAGACCCAGGTTCAGAGTTAGTTGTGCCAACCAAAACAACCCTACACTATTGGCCCGTTTCGCAAAAACCCACGTAGCGCAGGCTACAGTGTCACTTGAGGTAGTATTGGGGGATGAAAGAACCAAGTTTTTTCATCCAGGGGTCTATGTGATGTGTTTTTTCTACTTTTAGGGCTTCATTCCAACCTTCACAAACCCTAACCCTTGAAGTGCAACAATTACAATAACTTACAAATAACAGATCTAAACTCTTCGCTAAGTGTTCTAAACATTCATAACATCATGGAATTAACCAGGTCTATCATTTTTGTGCATCTATTAAGCATGTTTCATAATGAATTGTAGTAAATAGAGCGAATGCACAGTAAATTCAGTAGTAAACATAAACAAATAGATGCATAGATATTGCTCCAAGACAGTCTTTATTATGTCCATATCTTCTATTACAGGCTCCTCCTTCCCTGTGCACACAGCTGCAAGGGCCCCCGCACTCAACTACAGACTTACCAAGGTCTCTGCACACACAACTATAGGAGCCTTCCCCTTCATCTAAGTACAGAAAATAGACTCTCATGACTTAGATCACTTGCCTACACTATCTTAGATCCTAGATACCCCCTTATGGCTCTCTCGATGAATCATTTTTATATCATCTTATTTCACAATACCATGGTCCACGAACCATCAGAGGGTTATAAAATAACTAAACTTCTATCAAACTCAGGTACTTTGACCTTCCTAAAGCCCCTTTGACTCCTAACAACCTTCACGCTCTGCTCCTTAAAATGTTGAGACTTTACAATAATAACAAAAACTATTTGCAAAGTTGACCCCAGGGGACCCTGTCCCAACATTCCTCGTTCTTCTTCTGGAGTGGGACTAAGTTTTCTATCCACTCTGAATACCTCAGAGGAACTATGATTTTATCTTTGAGAAGCTTCCTCACTTCCTTTTCAATAGAAGAGAGTAAGAGAGGATTAATCTACCTGAGCTTCTGTTTACAAGGCTTCATTCCATCTTTTAAAAGAATCCCATGTTGCATAATGTTAGTGTCAAATTTCTTCAAATCATCATAAGACCAAGAAAAAACATCTTTATAGATTTTGAAGAGATTTAAATACCTTTGTTTATATTGCGAGGGGATTCCTTTTGATAATTTTACCATCTAGGGTTCATCCTTTGAGCCAATATTGCATTCTTCTACCTATTCATCCACCCCTAGAGTTGTTGGTTTTGAGGCTACATAACTCTTGTTAAACAATCTCTCAAGTGGAACAAGCCCATGAGGAATGGTATTCCCTTTCAGTTATAGGACTTTGTGTCCAGCAATTGTGTCTTCCCATGAGATTGGTCCTTGGCCTACCACTTTTTCCTCTTCTTGGTCAATATTTGAGCTAGCAAATTCCCCAACTGATTCTATAAAGTGTTTGATCTTCTCATCATCCTCGAACACCTACCGGTGCTTAAAATTATCAGGTATAGAGAGCTTATGCTTGAATTCCACTTCTTACTTCAGAAGCGAGTTTTGAGGAGGTGTTATACTATGAAACAACCCCCCATTTTTATCTAACAATATCTAGAATTTGAGTTATAAATGGGGACCCTTTCTAAATTTCTAAGCCTAGGACAATAATGCCTAACTCTAAAGGAAAACCTTGCAAAATGATATAAGGAGGAAACTTATATTGCACATTGTGCTTTTTCACATCACTATTTTATAAATCCTTACGAAATTGTGAGATGTGAAAAGGTCTCCTGTTGTGATAACCTCATCTTGTCACTGCGCAATAGCTTTTTGCAATTCACAAAAAACTTGAACATGCTTTAGGACAAACGTTAACGATTTGTGAAATGCGATATTGCGAATTTCACAATCACATTTCACCCGATATATCTGATAAGCGTTACACGGTACCCCTTTAAATACCACAATTTGTGATTAAGGAGGTAAAGCGTGCGGAATAATTACATTTTAAATAATAAGAACAAACGAGTTGACAGGTTATTAAATGTTTAGCGACTTGAGGGAGGATAATATTTGTCCAGGTTATGGGTAGTTATAATCAAATATCTCATAAAAACCTTTCTCACGATCCAAAGTCATTTCATAGAGGATTTTAGTCTTAATTACGTCATATCATCTACGCTAATATATCTTGTTTGTTTCAGGAAAGTGAAAAAAGACACGTCCTTAAGAAAGGTGATGTAGAATAAAAATAAGAAGACCATTGTTGAGACATAAAATACAAAGATGGCTCCTATATTTGCTGATACAGTCTATGATGCAGCTGGAGGTGCAACAACTTGGGAAGTAATTTACAATAGACTGGAGGACGAGTGTCCTAAAATTAATGTAATGAGAGTAATAGCTGGGTCAACAAAGTCTTCAGGACCTCAATGTAGGGATGCCTCCTATTCTTTCCTTCATAGGATAGGAGCAAGAGCCAAAATCCTTCCCTACATAGAAATGATCAGATGGGTGGTAGAAAAACTTATCATTGAAGATAGGCAGTTCAAGAATTCAAGGATGGAGCTTATAGGATCGTTCAAGGCAAAAGACTTGATGGCTATGTATCACATACCTGACCCACAGGAAATCTATGATAGCACATTTGTAGCTAACTTCGCAAAGAATAATCCAAACCCCTTCAAGTTAATTCAAACTTGGAGAATGTTAGACAACAAATTCAAGTATGACAAATCGGGTATGTATGCAATAGCCTCTTTGGCAAACCCCTACAATTATGGAGGAGCAATGTTATGTAGATTGTATGAACTGCCAAATAACACTAAGTTTTCAATAGAATCGATTCCATTGATCGATGCTTGTGTTAATTCCTACATCATGAATTGGCCTCCTATCCTATCTGACAACTTAGCCATCTTCATTATTGAATATCGACAAAAGAAAGCCTCCTCTTCAGATAACCTCCCTCCCTTCTATTTATGTGCTTATATTATGGATGTTATTTGTTTTTGCATGACATTTCCAACCATGGGTTGGAAATGGACCATACAAGATCCTTATCCAATCCATCTCAGTCATAAACAAATATGGTAATTGCATTACATACCTCACTTCTACAAGATAGTTCATTTTATCGTGTTGCCCCTACACCAAATGATTTTCAATAAGAAAGCCCCTAGGTTTTCCAAACAAGTTGCAGTAGACCTACTTGTTGTAGGCAAGTATTCATTGAGGAATGGTTCACCTACATTAGGGTTTTTGGTAGCAGTTCAAATCCACACGTCCTTCCCTTATATGTTTCTGATAAGCTATTTGTAAGGGAGATTTCCTACTAGACTGAGGGAAAGGGCCTGAATAAAGTTCTTAAAGATGGCAAGAAGTCATTATGGCCTACTTTCCCTATCAAATGCAGCTCTTTTACTTTAGCTATTTTTGTTCATGCTACTATGGGATCAACACAAATGGAAGCCCTTAGGCTTCATACTTTTCCTACAAGGAAATTTGATCCAAACAAAGTGGCAGACAATGTCACTATAGGACTAAAGCTCAAGGCATACAATCATGGAGATAATTAATTTGAGGATTTGTTATAGTCAATAGTTTCTTTTGAGCAAGCATTTGAATGGGAAAAGGCTAACCCAAAGCCTGAAGCTTTTCAAAGATTTCAAGAATTTAGGAATGAGAGGCTACGTGTCATTCCAATGTATCTATTAAAGCCTGAGGATAATCCTAACCCAAGTAACACTATTGATAGCGCAACTCCTAGCTCTCAAAAGGACTCTCAAGTAAAAACTGAGAATACAACAGACACAGGGAAAGTCCAGGATGTAGACAATATGACTGAGTCCATCAAGAAGCCAACCAAAAAATAGCTAATGGACACTCCGGCCATAGAGACAAGTTCAGAAGCCCAAGGCACTAGTTTGGAGCAAGAATGGGATCAATTCAATCAGAAATTGCAAGACACCCCCAAAGCTCTAAATACTCAAGAAAAAAGAGGAATTCAACACTCCTCTAAAAATTCATCAAGACACAGAGCCCAAGTCTGTCGGCGAACAGTCTACACCTATGGATCAAGAAGCAATAACATCCCAACATGATGAAATTATTCCTACTCTGCCCACATCAGAAATTGTTCTGAAAGTGACAGAGATACCTCCACTTGATGTATTCTATAGCCCTCTCCACAAGGTCGTAGTCTAAAGGCAAACAGAAAGGAGAAGGGTAGATGCACCTGAATTCTCACCTAGAGATGAGCCAATGGATGTTGTTTGGAAGGACATGGCTTTTAATCTGGCTGAGAACTTGACTAGACTATCACATTTGACAAGAGAATACATGTTAGCCACTATGGATAAAGCTATTGAGGTGTCTACTCTGCTAAGGAAAGGGAGGAAAGAATTGTGCAACTTGAACAAGAGCTTGAGACAAAAAAAGCAAGTGCAAACAAGCAGGCAGTCGAGTGGCTCGCACAATTGCAGCAGGACATGGAAGTCTTGAAAATAAGCCATGAAGCTGACTTATCGACCAAAAACATGTAGCTCTAGGAATTAAAACAATCCTTGGATAGGTACAAGGATATTCCTATTGCTGAGGAATTCATCAAAGAGGCTCTAGAACTAAATTCTCTTCTAGACAAGCAGTAAGAGTATTTTTGCCAGAAGCTGTAATACATCACTCCCTACCTGATTACTAGCGACTAGCTCATAGACAGAGCCATTGACCGAAGAATAAATTTTAATGATTTAAACACCAAAATCTCCAAATTCATTGAATGACAGGAATCAGAAGAGGGAAAGAAGGCCAATCTACCTGAAATTAAAGAAGCTCACAAAGACATCCTCTTCATTGATTGGGATGCTAGGATAAAATAGGTCAAGCTGGCAGTCACGAGGGAAGCTGGAGTATCAAAGAACATCATTAAGGTAGTAAATCATACTCTATTTTCTACCAATCTCATGAAGGAGGGTAATTCGAAAGAAATGCCTGACTTAACTGCTCTGAGTAAACGCTGGCAAGAAAAAGCGGGGAAACAAAGAGATGTAATTACGAAACTAACTATGACCCACTGGGAGTCATATTTGGCAGTATCTGGTCAAGCCACATAGCCAGATCATGACCCTCAATTGTTCCCTCCATGTGTCTCAAATGATGTTGCCACCTCTTTCCATTGCAATCTTTACAGGACAGCTCAAATCTCATTTCGGGCCACCTCCTCAAATTCAACCGATGATTTATATTTGTGATTTAGAGGACAAGCTGGCTAAAAACACGTCATCCTCTTAGTTATGTTTAGTTGATCTCTATTTATTTTTGTATTTACTTATGTAGGAGAAAGGTTGTTTGAAACCTCCTCAAATTTTGTATAGTCTATTTTTGCATACTTAGTTAGAATAGTATTTATACCCTTCTCATGCATTTAGAGAAGGGTCAAGAATTTTATCAAAAACATTTACAAAGAATGCACTATTGTAAGTTTGTGAATTCTTTGGTGAAATGATGAAGCATGATATTTTATTTTAGATATGAGGCTACTTTCCTTTGTTGATGCACTTCTGTATTCTTGGTAGACAATTTGATTTGAAGGAAGAATTTGGTCTATGTAATTTGTCAAATGAACAAGACTTCATACATCTGGTACTATTATCGTGTATGCATAATTTTTTTTACATTTAATTAGTGGCAAAATTTTCTTTTCTTGAATTATATGTGAGATTTATTGTTTCTGTCAAGCATTAATTACACTCATGTATTGATGCCATAACTAAGGTTTTGATTTTCATATATAACTCATTAGACATACGATATATTTTATAAATTCCTTTGACTAACTATTTAGTTAAAGGAATTATCTTTTACGTTATCATCTCCATTTAATTGTGTTCAATATTTATTATCACATGTTAAAAGGATATCTTTGTAGATCGCATACCATGCAAGAACACCTGGTTTTATATTAGAATAAGTTAAGTTAGAGAAATTGCATCATAGAACAATTCACTTATATTATCATTATTCTATTGCAAAAACACTCATGAACCACCCACTCTCGTCTTAAAACCCACATTGGGAAACTGGTCCCATTATCCCCAATTGGAGCCACCACTTTAAACGGAAAATGAGTTGTCTTCAGGTTCAGACCGAGTGGTTATCCCCCATGTTTCGGTAGTAGAATTCTGAAGTTGTGACATTTTGGCGCTATAAGGAGGGTCTTCAACTGTGAATGGAATATAAACCTAAAGAGCATTCGAAAAGCATTCAAAAGAGTCAAAAACCCTCCACCACTTCTATACCTTCTTGATATCATTCAGAATCCCCTGACCAAGAATTTGAAGTTGTAGAAACATCTCCCTCATCTCCTGAAGTAGTAAGAGAACCACCATCTCCAGATTATATTCCCAAATATCCTAAAGTTCATTCTTTGATACATAAAACTAGAATAGATATCCATTTATGTTGAGAAACCAGAGAGACCTAAATTATATGAAGAATGCGTTACCTCCTTATTACAACAAACTGGTGTATTGACTAGACTACAAGGTGAGAAACTTGGGGTCACTCCTTTTGAGTTCCCTATCCCTCCACGATGTAGGAGAGTCACTTCATCAGTATCCGAATCAGATACTAGAGAGATCACTTCACCTTTCCACCTATATATTCCTTCATCCACTTCTACTGAATCCACTACTTCTGAAATATCCACTTCCCCTGTTAGTACTACAATTATCGATACTAACCCAGTAGCAATTTTTTCACCATCTATACTTAATTCTGGACTGACCTTCCCATTTTCTCAGTCCTCAACTCAAGTTATGGCTAATCAACCTTCTCAACCTTGGACGAACCTTGGTGATGTCCTCATTGCAAATCCAAATGTGCTCCCAACAAATCTAGAAAAATGGATGCCTAAGTATAATCCTGATGACTCTCTCCTAGCCGAGTAACATCTAAACAATTTTATGTTAGCCATGAATCTCAATGGGGTTGCACATCAAGATGTTGTAATAAAACTG
Source organism: Pinus taeda (assembly GCA_000404065.3). Taxonomy (NCBI): domain Eukaryota; kingdom Viridiplantae; phylum Streptophyta; class Pinopsida; order Pinales; family Pinaceae; genus Pinus; species Pinus taeda. Next base: position 244,341 of record APFE030505520.1, read on the forward strand.
TTTCCTTATAGATTCCAAGGATCTACTGGATCTTGGTATTTCTCCCTTCCAACGGGTTCAATTAGAGACTCGGATACTTTTCAAGAAGTATTTCTTGCAAAATTTGGTGATGACAGAACTGTAGCATCTTTGATCAATGATATTTCTAATTTAAAAACTAATGCAAATGAAAAGGTCAAATATTTCAACTCCAGATTTAACAAATTACTAAACAAAATCCCAGGTGCCTCTAAACGTGCTATAGATGTAAAAATAGAATGGTATATATCATCTCTTCCTTCTAATATTGAAATCTTTGTAGATAGGGCCAATAAGGCTACCCTTGTAGAAAACATGAAAGAAGCCATGTTTGTAGAAAGAAGAATCTTATATTTAGAAAAAATATCACAAACAAATGAGAGAAAGACCAAGAAAGTAATGTTTAAAGATGACTCTAAAAATAAACCTTCAAAGGACCCTTTCAATCTAGAAGGCCTACGGAAAGTGTTAAAAACAAAGTCAAATGAAATGGTAGAGATTAAAAATAGGTCACAGAATCTTCTGCTCCTAAAAGACCTTTCTGATCATTCAAAAAGAAATCCTCTTCTGCATCACAACCTCCAAACACCATTTCAAATGTTGAATCTGACCAAGAATCAGCAGAAGATTCACCAAACGATGAAGAAGTCAAAACGGAAGAAGAAATTGAACTAAATGGGATGTGGTATTTTATTCTCCCAACTGAAGAAGAGGCACAAGCAATCCTAGTAACTACAAGAAGAGAAACTTCTCCTGACACGTCTACCACTAATCAAAAGAAAAAAGCTACTACTCCTGAAAAATAGAAAACAATAACTAAGAAATATAAAACCATACAAACCAACCCTATTCCTCCAGACTCCCCAAATGCTTCAAAAATGTTGGTAATCTCAGATATGGTCGAATACAATATAGTGGAAGACATGAAAAAGACCAAAGATAACATCACATTACATGAGCTCACTAAATCAAATAGTAACAAAAAATCCTATGAAGAGAATTGAAAGCAGTTCCAGTATCTCCCCTACCATCTGCTATAGTTACTCAAGCTAACTACAATATGGGAAAACCTCCTTCATCCTCAAATAAAGTAGATCCTTCAGATCTAGTTCTGATTGGCGATTGATCTATTTCTCATGTCTCTCCCTTTCTACTTACTTATGAAATTTTCAATAGGAATGTTCATAACTTCCTTGTTGACTCAGGAGCCTCCTCAAACATAATGCCAAGCGTCGTGTGTACTAAATTGAACATTACACCTCAAAAATATTCAATACAAATAGTTCAGTTAGACAGGATGAAAGGAGAGGTACTTGGAGAAATATCATCAGTTTCAATTAGGATTTCCTCTAATCCAAAAGTTTCACAAATAATTGATATATTGGTGGCTGATATCACTAAATTTTATGGTTTGATTCTCAACAAGGATTGGTCTGAAAAGTTGCACATTTATTTTGCAACTGAATGGTATCACATGGGGTTGCCACACAATGGTAAACCAAACCAAATCAGGGTAGACCGAGAATAATTCATGAAGTATATAGTCACAAACCTTAAGGGAAGCAATGAACATATTGCCTTCACCAATAACATCATTGGAAACTATTCAGCATAGTCCTCTTTAGGATCTTTTAATGCTCAAAAGTCTCCCTTTTTAGATAATGTTTTAGTTTCTCAAATTGATAATTTCTCACAAACAAATGCTTCCAAGTGTTTAAATTTAACTGATAAAGTTTATAATGACACTCTGTTCTAGACTCTCTATTTTGATGGGCCTAAATCAGAGGAGGGTGCAGGTGCAGGATGCATTTTGATCAATCTGCAAGGAGAGAAAATTATGCTGGCCTACATACTTGAATTTCAGTGTACAAATAATATTCTTGAATATGAAGCACTGATCCAAGGACTGCATAAAGCCATCAGTATTAATGTCCAATACATTCGAGTCTTTCGTGACTCTCAAATAATTGTGAAACAAGTGAGAAATACAGTTCATTGTGTTTCTGGGCATCTTAAACACTATCAATCTTTAGCTCAGAAATTGACTTCTCATTTTTTTCTTTCAACATTTCTTCAATCCCTAGACTCCAAAGTGAAAGTGTTGACTTACTTGCAAATGTGGCATCTAGGCTTATACCATCAAAAGACTTTAGTCCAGACAGATTTTTCAATAGAATTAATATTTAGGCCATCTATTCCCGACATTATAACAAAATGGATATTATTCAATAATGATGTAGATATAGTAAATTTCCTTACATCAGAAGGATCATATCAAGAGCAGTTCATGATGAGCATGAACATGATATAGAAATAAAAAATAATCTTGATCTAAACCCAATTCCTAACTCCATGGTTAAGATGGAAGATCTTTATGATTTGAAAGATATATTCAAGAAAATTACTAACTCCAAAACTCAAAGTTCTTCTCTGAGATTTGAAGTAGTAAACCTAGGATCAAATGAGAAACCTCAAAATATCAACCTAGGTCTTGACCAAACATCTCAAGAAAAAGCATCATTCATCAGGTTATTGAAAACATATAAAGGTTTATTCGCTTGGGATTATGTAGATCTCAAAACCTATGATACCTCTATAATTCAAGATACCATACCCATGACTTCAAATGAAAAACAAGTTTAGCAGAAGCTTCAAAAAATTCACCAGAACCTTGAAAGTCAAATTAAATTAGAATTGAACAAGCTTCTGAAGACCAAGTTAATATTCCCTGTTAGGCATTCTAAATGGGTATCGAATATGGTACCTGTGAGGAAAAAGAACAATGATATTAGGATCTGCATTGATTTTAGGAACCTAAACAAAGCTTTCCAAAAGGATAATTTTCCTCTACCTACTATGGAACATGTACTGCAATCAGTTGCAGGTTCTGAATTAATGTCGTTTCTAGATGGATTCTCAAGATATAATCAAATCCTTGTGCATCCAGATGACAGATTAAAGACAACATTGAGGACCAAGTGGGGAACATATGCCTATTAGAAAATTCCTTTTGGACTCATAAATGTTGCTACCACATTTCAACATGCTATGGACATTGCCTTTAGAGGTATAATTAATAAATCAGTTGTTATTTAATTGGATGATATCACAATCTATTCCAAGGATAGGAACAATCATTTAAGTGGCCTCAAGCTCATCTTTGAAAGATGCATGAAATATGGCATTTCCTTAAACCCCAAGAACTCTTATTTTGCTTTACTAGAAGGCAAACTCCTTGGGTTTATAGTATCCAAGAAAGAAATCTACATTGATCTTGATAGAGTCCAAGAAATAGAAAAATTCCCCTCCCACACAATAAGAAAACAATGCAATCATTCCTAGGCTAAATTAATTTTGTTAAACTATTCATCCCAGATTTTCCACAAATAGTCTTACCCCTTCAAACCATGATAAGAAAAAATGCAGTTTTCAGATAGAACACGGATGAAAGAGATTCATTTGAGTTGATAAAGAAAGCCATTATTAATTCCCCTTCATTAACAACTCCTGACTATCTCAAACCATTTTTATTATATACTTTTTCATTTGATACTTCATATGTTGTAGGTCTAATGCAGCTGAACGATGAAAATGTTGAGGCACCCATCTCCTTTTTCAGTTCTAACTTACAAAGTGCCAAATTAAATTATTCATCTATATAAAGGCAAGCATTTGTAGTCTTTAAAACTTTGAAGCATTTAAAACTTTTCTTCTTAAAATGCATACAAAAGATAGTTGTACCCTACCCTGCAATAAGACAAATACTGATTCAAAGAGAAGTAGGGGAGAAAAGAGCTAATTGGGTAACTGCACTCCAAGAATATGATGTAGAAATCTGACCAGCTAAAATTTTCAGGGGCCAAGTTTTTTGCAGGATGTTAACAAGATCTTCACAGTTGCCTCTTAGAGCCTAGATCGACCTCAGGCTGAAGGAAGGCAGGTCTAAGTTAACATCAAACCATGCTTAACCTAGTAGCTAGCCCTACTAGGTCGGGAGAGGCCTCTCTCCTTGCCAACAAAGTGTGGCTACAATAAATAAAATCTTAGGCTAGCTATGGGGCGCGGGGATTTGTTTGAAAAGTTTTGGGTTGAAACAACAAGAGAAAGGATGATTTTGGACTATGGAGTCGATGCCAGTTTCTGCCAGCAAACTTGGGGAAAATTAAGTACCATGTTCAGACAGATAAATATTGTGAATGTGAGTAGCATAGGGTAGAAATCCCGCTGCCCTGCAGGCATCAAACAAAGGATGGATCTGTAGTAGCAACTTTAGATGAAAGAGAATAACGAGGTTGTTCAACAGAGCATCTAGCAAAGGATGAATTTTGCTAAGACAACCATTACAACTAACAACAAATCATCATGAAAGGAGCATCATTATGGATGAATTCCTAACATATCATTTAGATAATGCTTAAAAAAAGTAGAAAAAACATAATGTGTAAGTGAATTACATGAAAAACATACTGAACAATAATATCGTGATGGATCCCAGGTCCAAAGGGCAGAAAACTGCTTTATTAAAATGATATTCAGGAAAATTTTACATAATGCCAAGCAGCCTCTATGCTACCAAAATCTAACCTCTACACTATGAAATTCATAAAATATATACATTTTCTCATCCCTGTACTAAGGGAATTGAGCTCAACCATCTTCTTCAAAATAGAATCAGTTACATTAAACTTGGACCGAATTTCTGAAAATAGGTGTTGAAGATGAACTTGTATCTCCTAAACCATAGTACCTGTTACAAAACTGAAATAGGTTTTTGTATACAAGGTCATTTGGGAGAAAAACCTCTCTCAAATTTTGGAAATTCGTTTCCAGTTGCTCGCAATTTGTGCCACAAAATCATATCTAAAACAGAAAATCATTAAAATTTTAAATTTGTGAAAATGAGTTGGAGAGATCCAGTCACATATCGCAATTAATATAAACTTAAAGAGTTTTTTGTTATATGGATCGTGATTAACAAAAACCTCCTTGGTTTTTGCAAAATTACTTTTCATCTATTGTAAAATGGCACCGCACTAAAATGACTAAAACAATAAAATAAATGAAAATTTTGCTTTGTTTTAATGCAGCCTCCAAATATCACTACTTATCTCCCACATAGTTGCACCTGTGCATAAACTGAAGGAGGTTTTTTTTATTTGGTATCTAATGGAAAAAAACCTCTTTCACTTTTGTAAAATTCCTATCCAAACTAATTTTGTAGTAAATGTGTCCTTGTGTGTAGCAACTCACCTCAAAACATGCATAACCAATAATCAATCATTCATTTCGATCATATCTTATGATCTAGAAACCGGTTAGAGGATTGTGATATAACATTGGAAATATTTTTCCGAGCTTCTTCTGTTGGACACATTTGTGACATGTTTTGTGTTGAATATCATGTGCAAAACATCTAACCAAAATAAACCTAGTAAGAGCTCATGTTGATCCCCGGTGACAGGCTGCGAAGACTGGCACTAACAACGGCCTTATTTGGGATGGAAGCTCCTTGGAGGTGTCAAGAACACCATAGACCAAGTGCCTCATACATTGGGCAATACGTTCAAATAGCTGCAAACTCAAAACAACTCATACCAATCCAAACATACACATACTGCAACCTGTACATAACAAATATCGGAAACTGAAATGTTGCCTTTGAAAACTTATTTATTTACAAATCTACCCTACTTTGCTACAAAACCAATAGATAAAGTGATGTTTTAATGCCATATCAACCAATCAAGTAACTATGGCAATGATGTTGTTTTTTGTTAGTGTTTGAACCAGAAGATAGTTGGAAATCCTACCAGCAGTATATACCCATAGTACCTCTGGCTCTGTAAAAGGAAACCTGGTTTTTCTTTCAACTTAAAAATATATTCCATATATGTTGCTATAGGATCATAGAAACCAGATTCTATTTTCTGCCCCAGCGCATTAACATATGCTCTTGGCTAGAGATTGTCACATCCTCGCTATAAATCATAAAATCCTTCAATCCAACCATCCAAGGGCAGGCTTATCTTTTCTTCTTTGGGAGGAGGGAGAGTTTCCAAGAATTGTTTAGGGTCTTGGAATTCATGTGATTTAATTTGAACATCCAATAATTCAATTTCATTTTCCAATATTTCAACCACTAAGCCAAGAAAACAATATTTATTCTCAGTTGTGAGTCGGATAGGTTTCAAGCTAAGAAACAATGATGTTAAAAAACTCTAATCAATCTAAAATTTTGCTATCTCATCCCTTAAATCAATAACATTTCACTAGATAACGGATTTGTCACATGCCCTGTCATCGGTGATTACCATCAACATTATGCAAACTGGATTCTTTGGCAGTGAAGTCAAAGCTCAGGATCTTGAACATTGGAGTCATCAGGTAGATGATTTCAGTCTTCATATGTGTCTGATTGCTGTCCACCATCAGCAATTAGATCTGCAACTTGAATTATCTTTCTGAGAGAAGATCTATCACCTCTTCCCCAGTGGACTCGCCACTATGTTAGGGCCTAGATCGACCTCAGGCTGAAGGAAGGCAGGTCTAGGGTAACATCAAACCATGCTTAACCTAGTAGCTAGCCCTATCAGGTCGGGAGTGGGCTCTCTCCTTGCCAACAACGTGTGTCTGAAATAAATAAAATATTAGGCTAGCTATGGAGTGTGTGGATTTGTTTGAAACGTTTTGGGTCGAAACAGCAAGAGAAAGGATGATTTTGGACTATGGAGTTGATGCCAGTTTCTACCGACAAACTTGGGACAAATTAAGTACCATGTTCAGCCAAATAAAGATTGTGAATGTGAGTAGCATAGGGTATAAATCCTGCTACCTTGCAGTCATCAAACAAGGGATGGATCTATAGCAACAACTTTAGATGAAAGAGAATAACGAGGTTGTTCAACAAAGCATCTAGCAAAGGATGAATTCTACTAAGACAACCATTACAACTAACAGCAAAGTCATCATGAAAGGAGCATCATTACGGATGAATTCCTAACATATCATTTAGATAATGCTTAAACAAAGCAAAAGAAACATAATATGTAAGTGAATTACATGAAAAACATACTGAACAATAATACTTTGATGGATCCCAGGTCCAAAGGGCAGAAAACTACTTTATTAAAATGATATTCAGGAAAATTTTACATAATGCCAAGCAACCTCTCTGTTGCCAAAATCCAACCTCTACACTATGAAATTCATAAAATATATACATTTTTTCATCCCTGTACTAAGGGAATTGAGCTCAACCATCTTCTTCAAAATAGAATTAGTTACATTAAACTTGGACCAAATTTCTAGAAATAGGTACTGAAGATGAACTCGTATCTCCTAAACCGTAGCACCTGTTACAAAACTGAAAATCATTTTTGTAGATAAGGCCATTTTGGAGAAAAACCTCTCTCAAATTTGGGAAATTCATTCCCAGTTGCTCGCAATCTGTGCCACAAAATCATCTCTAAAATAGAAAATCATTAAAAATTTAAATCTGTGAAAATGATCTATAAAACTCTAGTCACATATCCCAATTAATGACACCTGTGAATAAAATGAAAGAGGTTTTTGTTATATGGCTCGTGGCTAAAGAAAACCTCCTTGGGTTTTGTAAAATTACTTTCCATCTATTTTATAATGGCACCGCACTAAAATGACTAAAATAGTAAAATAAATGAAAATTTTGTTTTGTTTTAATGCAGGCTCCAAATATCACTGCATATCTCCCACATAGTAGCACTTGTGCATAAAATGAAGGAGATTTTGTTATTTGGTATGTGATGGACAAAAACCTCTTTCACTTTTGCAAAATACCTGTTTAAACTAATTTTGTAGTAAACTTGTCCCTATGTGCTACAATTGACCTCAAAACATGCATAACCAAGAATCAATCATTCATTTCGATCATATCTTATGATCCAGAAACTGGTTATAGGAGTGTGATATACCGTTGGAAAAAAATTTCTGAGCTTCTTCTGATGGATACATTTGTGACATGTTTTTTTTGTTGAATATCATGTGCAAAGCATCTAACCAAACCAAACCTAGTAAGAGCTCATGTTGATGCCCAGTGACAGATTGTGAATACAGTTTTTAGATGGAACAAGGATGAAAGAGATTCATTTGAGTTGATAAAGAAAGCCATTTTTTAAGAGAGATTTCAGTGTAAATCACATTCAGAAAACCTTTGTTGATGTGTTTCGAACCAACTAGTGTGGTTCATCATTAGGACAAGTTGAAGAAACATATCCAGCTTAGCATGTTAAATAATCCAAGCAGAGTCTCCAATGGCTAACTTGACCAACGGAGAATTTTGACTTTAGGACCAGGGTTATAAAAATTATTATAATTTAATAGAAATTAGTTCGATTAGGTGACCAATAAAAATATATAAATTATATAAAATAATTTAAATGGTGTTAATGGTAAGTTAAGAAAGTTATGTTTGATAATTAATAATTATAAGTTGTTTAATATTTAGATGGGAATTAGTTATATATAAGGACCTTATCTTATAATTATGTTAAAATATATGTATACATATATAAATTAAAGTAATATCATAGAAGTTAGTTAGAAATAATCAAAACATTTGAACGAGAAATTAAGCTAACTTAACAAATAATAATAATAAATAAATAATTAAAAATAAATAATAAATGGATAAAATTAAAATAAAATAAATAATGCATAATAATTAATAATAATATTAATATAAAATAATAAATAGAGTTAACTTAAGAAGTAGAATGTTGTAAAGGACTAATATTGAAAAGAAGAAGAAGAATATATATATATATATATATATACTTGTTTTATTTATTTTTATTTGATTTTTCTTATTTCTTATTTCAATTTTTTTTTTTATGATTATAATATTATATTATAATATATTTATATATATTCATCAAAAAAATTTGAAATAAGAAATAAGAAATAATACAAATAAAAATAAATAAAACAAGTGAGCGACACATTCTAAAAAGAAGGACAAGAACAGGATCAAAAGAAAACTACAAAGCCAAAAGGAGAAACCCTAGGAGGAAGGAAAGACAAGGCTCCAAGGAAAAAAAAAAACGTGACACTAAGGGAAATAACGAAAGCTAGAAAAAGCAAGACTAGGAAGAAAGGGCAGGGATCCAGCAGCTACTGATCTTCCAGCTGTCATCTCTATTGAGATTATTCAGCCTTCTTTCAATTTCAATAGCTTCCCTAAATTTACGGTGATGGAACTGCACAAACTTAGCAATAACCTTGGCCTCCTCAATACACACCTGATGCTTGGTCTTTTCTGCATGCTCCGCTAACGCTAAAGACTTGGTTCTCCCATGTCTTAGGTCAGCTGCATGTTCACTGATCCTTTGATGGATGGAGCACCCTGTTTCCCAATATAGGGGTCCCACAAGAATAAGGGATCAAGTAGACACCCTTCATGTCTTTAGGGTCAATGGGATCTTTCACCGATCAGAGGGATTTGTGAATAGTGTTGAGGGGCCTAAAGGTTGAGGGAATATCATACTTCTTAAGAATCCGAGCAATCTTGTCTGTGGTTACCTGTACATAGGGAAGATGGACCCCTAGCCGGCACTCTTTAGGTCCTTTTTTGCTTAACGAGTTTTTAGAAGCTTTAAGGAAAGCCTTTTGACCTAGGCGCCTACTATAGTCATTCTCCACAAAGACATTAAGGAGATGGGATTTCTCCTTATCGAAGCTCTCCCTATCAAAAATCCTCAGGGCACGAGTAGCGAGGGTGTTAATAACACCCAACTTTTGAGCAGGGAAATGATGGGAATCGGCATGAAGATATTGCTCAGTATGCATTTTCTTCTGGAACACTGAGTGGGAGAGAGAACCATTCTTATTCTTCGATATAAGAATATCCAAGAAAGGGAGGCAACCATTGACCTCTTTTTCCATAGTGAACTTAATGGCAGAGGACTGATAGTCGAGGTGATTGAAGAAGAGATCCAACTCCTCTTGGTCATGGGACCAGATGACATTAGTGTCATCTACATACATTTTCCACAGCTTTGGAAGGAGACGAGCTGAGGCTAAAGCTTTGGTTTCGAAATCTTCCATAAAAATATTCCCAACAATAGGGGATAGGGGTGAG
>APFE030505520.1:269593-325623 GCA_000404065.3 Pinus taeda
AAACATAACTTTTTAACTTACCATTAACACCATTTAAATTATTTTTATATATTTTTATATTTTTATTGGTCACCTAATCAAACTAATTTCCATTAAATTATAATAATTTTTATAACCCTAGTCCTAAAGTCAAAATTAGTCGTTGGTCAAGTTAGCCGTTGGAGACTCTCCTCAGACTATTTAACATGCTAAGCTGGATCTGTTTCTCCAACTTGTCCTGACGATGAACCACACTAGTTGGTTTGAAACGCGTCGACAAAGGTTTTCTTAATGTGATCTATGCTGAAATCTCTCTTAAAAATATTATGGATCACATAAGCCTCAATTCAATAAAAGAAAGCCATTATTAATGCCCCTTCATTAACAACTCCTGACTATCTCAAACCATTTTTATTATATACTTTTTCATCTGATACTTCATATGCTGCAGTTCTGATGCAACTAAACAATGAAAATGTTGAGGCACCCATCTCCTTTTTTAGTTCTAACTTACAAGCTGTCGAATTAAATTATTCAACTGTAGAAAATCAAGCATTTGTAGTCTTTAAAACTCTGAATCATTTCAAACCTTTTCTTCTTAAAACCCATACAAAGATAGTTGTACCCTACCCTAGAGTAAGACAGCTACTGATTCAAAGAGAAGTAGGGGAGAAAAGAGCTAATTGGGTAACTGCACTCCAAGAATATGATGTAGAAATCTGTCCAACTAAAATTTTTAGGGGCCAAGGTTTTTGCAGGATGTTAATAAGATCTTCACAGTTGCCACAAAAGAAGATCAAGGTAATGAAGTGCAAATATTAGAGGTAAGCCTCAACGATATGCAATCACAATATGATGATTTGAAATTTTGTCTTAAAAATGGATATGCTCCTATGCACCTTAATTATAAACCAAAGAGAGATTTAATATTAAAGTCAAATTAGTATGAGCTATTCAATGACGTATTGTTTAGGAAGAATTATGATTCAGTATTGCTAAGATGCTTAGAGAAACCTGAAGCTGAGAAATTCATGCAGGAATTACATGATGGACCGGCTAGAGGACATTTGGAGGAAATACCAATGCTCACAAAATCCTGCATGTAGGATATTACTGGCCAACAATATTTAAAGATGCACATGAATATGCAAGGAAATGCAAAACTTGTCAAACTACGGCTGAAAGAGAAAAAAAACAACATTCCCTTTACAACCAGTTAACACCCAACAACCATTCGAACAATGGGGATTAGATATAATTTGTGAGATTATTCCTAACTCTTACAAGCAGCATAGGTACATCCTTATAGCTACTGATTACTTTACTAAGTGGGTAGAATTTGTCCCATTAAAGATAGCTAATACATAAAACATCACAGATTTCGTTGATCAGTACATAATTACCCGGTTTGGCTTACCCTCAACTTTAATGTTTGATAATGCATCTTACTTTTCTGGAAATACAATGGTAGAATTTGCTCTTAAGAAAGGTTTCAAGTTAAAATATTCAACTAATTATTATCCTCAAGGTAATGGATTGCAAAATCAACTAAAAAAAACCTCATCGGAATTATCAAAAGAACTATTGATCAAAATCATAGGAGTTGGCATAAAGCATTAACGTTTGCTCTATGAGCAGACATGATTACTCAGAAAGCCTCTATTGGTTCTTCTCATTTTGCTTTAGTTTATGGAAAATAAGTTGTTCTTCCCACAAATGTAGCAATCCCATCTATTTCCCTAGTACAATTTATCAATGAAAGTCCTTAATCTTCTCTCTAGGCTAGACAATTTCAAATTCTCAAACTCGAAGAAGAAAGAGAAAAGGCTAAAGCAACCCACTTCCATCATCAACAAATAATCAAAGCTTCTTTTGATACAACTTCTGCCAGTAAAAAATCCCTTGACATAGGTGACATAGTTCTGAAATGGGACAAGGCACATGGGGAAAAAGGTAGACATACCGAATTCCAAAGACTATGGCTTGGCTCTTTTCAAATTGTTGAAAAAATTGAACCATCAACATTTCTTTTACAAGACTTGCCCGCTAGGAAAGATTATTTGCTTGTTAATGGGAAAATTTTGAAAAGGTAATTTTCTTAGGGGATAACCTCTTCCAGTTTTGTAATATATTTCTTTTTAGGAAAATAACAGTTAAGTAGTATTTACTCTTGGCTTTTCAAAACAAGTTTTCATAACATTTCTAATTTTTCACTTTTATAAGAAAATGGGAGTTAAAAGGAACAATTAGGAAATTTTAGTACTAAAAGAAACTTCATCCCTTTGGAAAAACTTAATTTTCTTAAAAACATTTATTTTATGAAAAACTCTTATCTTTATAGGATATGAAGGTTTTGTTATCAATCAAGAAAAGAATATTTAACCTAGCAAGGACTCCGTGTAGAGAAGTATCTTAAAAATTCTATTATTATCACCCAAAACCCTTAAAAAGGCCAATGGCCCACCACATCTGTTAAAATTTTCCTTTTTTAGAGTAAAAAACTTAAAAGATAAAGAGTCTCATTATGAGCTTGTTTTACCATGTTCATAGGGAAGTAATTAAAACTGATATTACCAATATCGCATATCAAAACAGGGTAATAGCTAATGATCTTCTTGATCAGAAGAAAAGGGGTCTCATCAAGAGCCATCTTGTTCAATTTATTTACAACCAGTGAATGGCATTGTCATCATTAGGTATCCATGCCTAGGAAATGGCTTTTAAGGAAAAATATTACGCTCAAAAAGTAAAAAAGAAGGGACAAAGTTCAAGAGAGATTCAATTCAAACGAATATCATTTTGAAATTTGAAAATTCATACAGATGGGATAATGGATCATTGTTGGTTAAAAGGTAACCCTGGCAAGGCTATGAATGCCTGCTGGTAGCAGAGGCTCTATCTGTGATAAATGAGTAAAAAACAAGAAACAAGAAACTAATCTGTAGGAGGAACCTACTATATTATTTTAAACCTTATTATTGACTGATGCTAACATTTATATTTCTATCATTACAGGGGTGAAGTAATTAAGTAGATGGGCCTGAGCAAGTAATGGTGGTTCAAGAGAAATGTTGTTTACCTTATAACTCATGAAATCATTATTCTTATAACTCCAATTACTTTGAAAGTTTTTAGAAATTTCAGAAAACTACTCGAGATAACTGGTTCTCCCAAGTGAATTGCCAATTGTTGTACTATGAAACAACCCCCCCATTTTTATCTAACAAATAGCTAGCATTTGAGCTATAAATGGGAACCCTTTTTAGATTTTTAAGCCTAGGGCAATAATTCCTAACTCTAAAGAAAAACTTAGCAAAACCTCGCAAAACGAGCTAAGGAGGAAACTTATATCACAAATCGCATATCGCACTTTTTCACATCACTATTTTATAAATCCTTTACAAAATTGCAATATGTAAAAAGGTTTCCCGCTGTGATAACCTCATCTTGTCACTAAGCAATCGCATTTCACAATTCACAAAAAGCTTGAACATGTCTTAAGACAAACGTTAATGATTTGCGAAATGCGATATTGTGAATTTCGCAATCGCATTTTGCCCGATATATCTTATAAGTATTACATGGTACCCCTTTAAAGACCACGATCTGCGATTAAGGAAGTAAATTGTGTAGAACAATTACATTTTAAATAATAACAACAAAAGAGTTGACAGGTTATTAAATTTTTAGTGGCCCAAGGGAGGACAATCATTCTCCAAGTTATGCGTAGTTATAATCGAATATCTCATAAAAACCTTTCTCATGATCCAAGGTCATTTCACAGAGGATTTCAGTATTAATTACTTGATATCATCTATGCTGATATATCTTGTCTGTTTCAGGCAAGCAACAAAAGACATGTCCTTAAGAAAGGTGATGTAGAAGCAAACTAAGAAGACCATTGTTGAGACAGAGGATACAAAGATGGCTCCTGTCTTCGCTGATCTGTATGTGATGCAACTGGAGGTGCAACAACTTGGGAAGTTGATCCAAAATGGATCCAAAACACCCTCTAAGACTTTAAACATTCAAAACTATCACCTGAGAAGAACCTTTTAAAAAGGAAGATTACACTATCGAGAGGAAAAAACATGAAGAAAATAGTGAAATAAGGCCTATCGGAGGTCAAAGGAATCATGCACAGGAGTTGTCGGATCTGGATGATCAATGGTCCAGATTCGATCAGCATATCACAATTGGCGGTGGCAGGTGGAGGATATTGGAGCTTATCATATGACAATTGTGATTGTGATCAGCGCAGGTCAACGAGGACCATCGATCAAGTGCGCATATCGATGGCCCAGGTTAAATCGTGATATCGCAATCGACGATTATAGAGGAGCACTTGCAAACGGCCTGGGGGTCTATGCGGAATGTGATTGTGATCAATTACATTGTAATATCGCATCGGAGCTACGCAAAGGAGCGGGGTCGATACAAGTATGGCTTGTGATAGCTGGACCCAATAGGGTTATAGGCGATATTTTATATATTTTGAAATCCAGAAAATGGCATTTCCCTTTGTATTTCACATTTTTGCCAAATTAATGAATTGCAAAGAAAATGTGCCTGATGCGATGAAATCAGACCCGAAAGGGTTTATGAATGCACATGTGTAGCTTTTCAAGTCTGCCATAAAGCCATTTTGCAAGATTTTCAATGTTTTAATGTATTTTTCAAATACAAAGGGAAACCATGAAACGAGCGGGATTTCGGGCGGGTCCTAGGCAGTAAGTGGTTTTGGTCGAGCTCTGCCCAAGCCCATATGTTGGCTACCATGTGGCTAGGCACTAGAGAGGCAAAAACCACCCTTTTTGGGTGGTTAACCCCTGTACGCATGAGCCGCCCAAAATAGATCTCAATCGTTGGATCAAGATCACTCAGATCAATAGTGGAGATGCGATAGCGATTACAAGTGGACCCGATATGTGTATAGAGTGGATTTAGGGATATTTGAATTCTGATAAATGACAATTTAGTGAATTTTCCTATGTTTTTAGTATTGTTATCACCTGGATTGACCTCAGGCTGAAGGGAAGCAATTCCAGGATAACCACAAACCAAGCTTAGCCTGGTAGCTAGGCCTACTAGGCCTAGAGAGAGCTCACTCCGTAAGGATCTCAGGAAAGATGACTGGATTAGGAACAATATTTTATGATAGGCATATTATCTCAAAAGTTTTGATAGGTTTTGTTGGTGTTTTGCCAGATCAAGAGGAGCTGGGCAATTTAGGTCTGGGAAGCTAACTCAAAATTGCAAGGTGTTCTATGGGGCAGGGTAGGCATAAGCTTTAATACCTTAGGCTTGATGAGGTGAAGTTCTAGACTTGTAAGGAGCTAAGAAGGGCATGAGAAGTTCATGAATCCTTCTTAAACAATAGAAAATACATGAAATACTGGTGTTTTCCCAAGGTAGAGCATCAAAACCTAATGGATTCCACCTATCTGACTTGAAAACATCCAATTAGAAGCAATTACATGAGAGAGGCATACATGAAAAACATGAAAACATAATAACATAAGAATAAACTCATGCTAAAGGCCATACCATAGGGATCCCATAAAAATAGCTGCAACTTTATTTAGTTCCCTACCAAACTGCTACAAGATGATGTATGTTCAATACATGAGCATCCAGCTTAATCCAACCCTTGCAAATGAAAAATAGAATACATGATATAGACATATAAACCACTCATCCTAGCCATTAGGGGTCAAATCCATGAGAAGATCAGTTGTTTCAACCATTTCTAAACTAAGAACAAGAATCTAGGTAGTCAAACAACTTGCCTCTACAAGAGTGGAAATAGATTCATTACCCCCAAAACCACTTTTTGTCCATGAATCTACCATATACTAGTGTTTAAATATTACATTTACAATCCATAGCATTAATTACATTAGGAAATTCACTTGCATGAGAGAGAAATCAAGAAAATATGTGAAATTAGGCAAAAAAGTCATCCTGAGTGAAAAATGCCCTACACGCAGCACCACTGGTCCTACACGCAATGCCACTTTGAGTCTACTTTTGGAAGCCTTTCTAACATCCAAATTGAGCCTAGGATAGCTAATTAGAAAGGTTTTTAAGTCTAGCATTTTGAACACCTAGAATTTCTAGATTTGGAGTTCATTTGCATCCTCAAAAATGGATTCTCCCAAGGCTGCTTCTGTGTGTCCAAAAACTAGCAGGGAGGTCAAATTTTGAGTGTCTTTGAACCTTTTGGTGGACTAAATGTGCTTCAAAAATTCTGAACATTGGTAGGGTTCATGTCCTTGATGCCTTGAATCCAAAAATGTAAACCATTTTTTCATTGGGTGCTCCTAGAAAAATCGGAGTGCCAGTGGTGCTACGCTTATGAGACACCACCATGGCTAGGGAGGCTTCAGCCAACTTCTTCAATCTATCTTGCTCCTTTTTTCCTTCCAAATCTCTCCTTAGCCTAGCCTTTAACTTTCTAATCCTCATGTTACAAATTTTGTTGTGGTTCATGTAATGGTATGCCATGTGTCTGAGCATTTTCTTATCATTGTTGGCTTTTTCAATGAGCCCTTCAAGATATATGTTAACTCTTTCAAGACAATTCTCCCTATTGTTTTCAATTTCTTGCTCGATAGGAGTCAAAGTGACATGAGCCTCTTTGTCACTTTGCCTCTTTGCTTTCGGTAGTTCAAGCACCATGAGGACCTATTTATCACTTAATTGTTTGTTCTCCTATTCCAAGTATTTGATGATGAACTTGGCTCTCTCTAAGTTGTCTGCCAAAGCTTGTATTTGAGCTTCCCTTTCCTGTATGATAATGTCTTTTATGGTTTCTTCATCTTGAGCCTCCAAGTCAATGATATCAACTCCATGATGAGTATAGCGTTGTTGTGGCTCCTCATGCTTAGTCAAGTCAAAATATCTTTCCTCCTCATCACTAAGGTTCTCCCCCTGCACTTTTTCCTTGCCTTTGCTCAGTTGCTCAACCTGTACCTATTTTGACAATGTAGAAGGAAAAGCACATTCCACACCTTGTGGAGATAACATTTTCCCGTGGACTGATGAAGAAGGCAAGGTCCCTTCCACTCCTTATGGAGTAAACACTTGCCTAGAAGCTGCAAACAACTTCCTTGACACTCTTTGATATGTGAAGAATACCGTCACCTCAGCAATTTTTGTCTCTATGTGTTCTTCTCCTATTTTCACATGAGTAGAGGGCCCACCAGTTTCTTGCACCATGGAGGGAGGAATATGAGGTCCTATGAACATGTCATGAGCTATGAAAGTCTCCCAAGGAATATTCAGAAGACTGAGATGGTGAAGGACAATAATTTTAATTAAGGAGTAATGATATATACTGTTCATCTGCTGAGGATATGGCTTCTTTTGCACAAGATAAGCCATCTTGTCAATGTTTCTAAACAGAAAGTAAGGGAGATTCAACATTTTTATTCTTGTAAAGTGCATGAGGAGTCTGATATGGTAGGTCTACAGCCTGGAAAACCTACCTTCACAAGTGAAATACTTGATGATAATCCTCATCAAAGGGACATACCTATTCTCCAAGAATTTGAAGGGGAAAAGCCTCTTCACCTGGTTTTTGTACTGAGGCTTGATGTAAGGCTCATAGTAATTCTCCTCAAGGTCCAGAGCCTTGTACCATTTCTCACCAACATCAGGAATTCTAGTGGCCTCTGAAATAATTGATGATGACACTATGAAAGTCACCCCAGCAAGAGTCACTTTGTTGTTATGTAGGTTGGCCACAAAGTGTCTAGCCAATTCATGATGAAACTGCACTCTCTCCACCAGTTCACAGAATTCATAACATTGAAGGTGCTTGAAACAACAAACTACTAATGGAGAAGCCTGTAGTTCTGCTAAGCTGGTTGGTTCCTCTCTTGTAATTTTCCCTCCCTTACGAGGCTTTCTCTGTTGCCTTCTTCTTTCCACTAAACTGTCACTGGTTGTCTCCTAATCATAGTCAGAATCACCTCTATCCATGATTAATCAACTCTCTTAGTTTCCACAGTTTTAACAATGTATAGGATGAATTGTATGTTCTAGGGCTTGTAGGGATGGGTATGGATGACTTTAGGAAGCTATGGGTAAAGTATGAGAGGGAGGGGAAGGTTTAGGGAATGATAAATGAGTGGTATAATGTGATAAAAATGATGGGAATAATAAGTGTAGGGTTTAGTTATGAGTTTGAATGATGGGAAAAAACCAAATGACTATGGTTTTATAATGAAAAGTAGGGTTTTATATAGACAGTGAAAAACTTGTCTAAAACTTCATATATGCAAACTAATCATCAAGCTAGTTGCTAGTACTTAATTGCAACGTGAAATTTGGAGGAAATTTGGTAAAAATTTGAAGATTGGAGTGCTTTTGGTGTTGGCTGCCCTAAGCACGGTGCCTCTGCACAGACACACAGCACAAGGCTCTAAGCATAGTTCCAGTTGAAATTTGAACTGTGAAAAACTACCCTACACGCAGCGCCCTTATCCCTACACATAGCACCACGAAAAAATCCTCAGAAGCGTAGCGCCGGTTTCCTATGCGCAACACTGCCCCTGTTTTGCTAAAATCACTTTGAAATTGCTTATTCTTCTTTCCTTTAACTTCTTTGATTTACTAAATGACACAATGAAGTGATGAAAAATTTACAATATGGGACTCCTACTATGAAAATGCAAAAGAGCATATTTTGATCCCTGATGGAAGTATGAAAAGACTAACACTAACAAGTATGTTTTTCTATGTAAACAAAGAATGTTATTTTTGGGGATTTCAAAGGCCTGATGGTCCCTTTCGTTGCAGAACAGGAGGCCACCTTCCATGAAGACGTTATTCCATGATTGCTAACACTCAGAAGAGGATTCGAGTGGACAGAGACTGAGATCCAGAGAGCCCGAGAAGGGGAAAAAAATAGACAACATCGATTGGATTTAAAGCTGCAGACTAACAAAAGACAGAGACAAGCAGTGCTGAGATAGAGAGAAAACAGAGACAGAGAGCGAGTTTTTGTACTTAGAGAGACTTGAGGGATTCAAGTAAACTCCTGATTTTTTGTATCTGTGTGTTGAGACTCAAATTGAGCTCACTTTTGTAAAACTCTACTCTTGAAGACATAATAGAGAGGTCATCACTGAAGGCTGGACCAAGAGACATAGCCCAGAAGTTTTGGGTGAACTCCATATTAAACTTGTTGTGTTTATGTGTTTTGTCCATTATGTTTCTTTAACTACTTCCTTGTCTATGTTATTCTCAATCTTATCAAACCATTGCGCTAAGTAATATAGGAAAATCCAAGCACATGAGTCTGTAATACCTTAAAAGTAGTCTAAGGTCTTCATTTTCAGATCAAGTGGTATCAGAGCTCTAGGTTTTCTAAGGTTAGACAAGCTTGTGCTAGATTGTTGAATGCTAACTAGGTCAAAGCTCAAATTAGGAAAAGGAGAACTAGTTGAGGCTAACCCGGAAATTGGAAGAGTCTATCCTAGGAGGAAAATGGCAGAACAAGTCCCATTGGAATCAAAATCTCTGTTCATGGACAATTTCATGACCATGAGAGCCATGGTAGAAGAGATGTATCAGGAAATTAAGAAGGGTCGAGGTCAAAGCACCTCAACACCCAAACAAGGTAAAGGAGTAGAGGAACCTCTTCTAGTTGCCCATTCAGAAGACAAAGGGAAAGGGGAAGAGCCTCCTCCTTCAACACCGCCTTCTAGCCTTGAAAATAAAAGGAAGAAAACATATTTGATTAAATTAGATATAAAGTTTGATTTGCCAATCTATGATGGAGAATTAAATGTAGAAAAGCTAGATAAATGGATTAGACAGATTGATGTATATTGCAGGGTGCAGAACATCGATTTAGAAAGGAGAAAGATTCAGCTGGCTAGCCTTTGCCTTGGAGGAATTGTCCTAGTGTGGTGGAATGTAGGACACAAGATGATTTGAAGAAGAATGGTAAAATTATTTCTACCTAGAGTGAATTTTTTTTTTCCATTAAAAAAAAATTATATCCACCAGCTTATATGCAACAAGCAAGGATGAGTTGGCAAACTCTTCACCAATTAAAGAGTCAAAGTGTACAAAGCTATACCAAGGAATTTACAAAAAGAGCTTTAATTCTAGGAATTTCTCTAGACTCACCTGAAACTTTGTTGAAGTATATAGGTGGTTTGCATAGCTATTTGAGGCACACCATTCTCATGTTTAACCCTACTAGCATAGATTAGGTATCAATTCAAGCTACACATCTAGAGGCTGAAGGCAAGAATGTGAACCCGGAGATTGGGGGATCATCAAAACCCACCACAAGCAAGAACAAGGAAAAGAAGAAGAAGAAATGGAAAGAGAGGAAGTCAAACGTTGTACAAAAAGACAAACCTTCACGCAGTCAGTGCAAGAAGGATGGACATGATGATGAACACTGTTGGTCTTTCCATCCAGATATGAAACCCAAAAAGTTTGGTGGTAAGAAGAAGAAGATTGTTGCTGCTATTCAAAAAGACTTGGGGTGAAACTCAGGTGATGAAACAACAGTCACAACCACAAGTAAAAGGTAAAATTTTTGAAGCATCTACTAGTAATTCTACACAATCTATTGATAATGAAGAAAATGAGAGGAAAAGGCATGAGCTTTTTCATATTAGAGTTATTTCCAAGCATCAAAATATTGATACTTTATTCGATAGTGGATCACAAGTAAACTTGATTTCTGAAGAAATTGTAAAGAAGTTGGGACTACTAACCACACCTCACAAGAAGCCATATCCGTTAGGTTGGGTATGTGATAAAGAAAAGCTACAAGTGACTAGACAATGTAAACTTAGGTTTGCTTTTGGGTCAACATTTGTAGATGAGGTTGAGTTAGATATAGTTCCCTTGGTTATATGTGGTATTGTTTTAGGAAGTCCTTACTTGTATGATAGAAAAGCCATTTTCTATAGAGCTGAAAATAAGTATCAACTAACAAAAGATGGAATATAATACATTGTAAGAGCTCATCAGCTCAAAAATAATTACACTCTCATAAACTCAGGGAAGATGAAAAGAATTGTAAATTCATGCAAGAAATTTTTACTAATGGTTGTAAAGGAAAATAACCCTGATAAAACCAATGTATTTGAAGGTTATGATGCTAAACAGAAAGATGATTTAGAAAAAGTTGTTTCAGAATATGATATCCTATTTCAAGAACCTAAAGGTATGCCACCTAAAAGGGAAATAGTACGTGATATTCATTTGTAGCAAGATACTCCATTGCCTAACATCGGAATGTATAGGTTATCTACTTTAGGGAATGGAAAGAGCAAGAAGCATGTACAGGAGCTACTTGATAAAGGGTTCATAAGACCAAGCACATCACCATGCAGATCTCCAATCGTGTTGGTGAGAAAGAAAGATGGTTCATGGAGGATGTGCATTGATTACAGAGCACTAAATAATGATCAAGAATCGTTATCCTCTTCCTTGCATTGATGATATATTAGATCAGCTGAAAGAAGTTGTTTACTTTTCCAAGTTGGACTTGCGTAGCGGCTATCACGAGGTCAAAGTAGCAGAACAAGATGCATGGAAGACTGCTTTCAAAACAAAGCAAGGGTTGCATGAATGGCTGGTTATGCCTTTTGGCTTAACTAATGCTCCCGCCACTTTCATGAGAGTTATGAATGATGTAATCTGACCTTTTATTGATGATTTTGTAATTGTATATTTAGATGACATTCTTGTTTTTAGTAAAACATGGGAAGAACATTTGAAGCATGTAAAGCAAACTCTATATGTTTTGAAAAAAAAAAATCTCTATGTTAAGTTATCAAAATGTGAATTTGGTAAAACATCTTTAAATTATTTGGGTCATATTGTAGGGGGTGGTGAATTGAAGATAGATCCCTCTAAGGTTGAAGTCATTGTGAACTGGCCTAAACCTAAATCTACTACAGAAGTTAGGAGTTTCCTAGGAGCAGCGCAATATTGGAGAAAGTTTATTGCTATCTTTTCCTTGATTGCAGCTCCCTTACATGCTTTGACGGGATTGAACAAGGTGTTTCAGTGGGGAGGCAAATAGCAGAAAGCCTTCGACACCTTGAAAGAAAAAATTAGTACAACACCATTACTAGCATTGCTAGATCTTCAAAGACCATTTAAGATTGAAACAGATGCCAACAACTATGTCATGGGAGAAGTTTTGATGCAATACGGTAAACCCATATGTTATCATTCTAAGACATTTACTTCTACAGTAGTTAATTATCCCACATAGGATAAAGAATTATATGCATTAGTGCACAGTGTGAAAAATTGGAAACATTA
This sequence comes from Pinus taeda, assembly GCA_000404065.3. Classification (NCBI taxonomy): domain Eukaryota; kingdom Viridiplantae; phylum Streptophyta; class Pinopsida; order Pinales; family Pinaceae; genus Pinus; species Pinus taeda. Next base: position 281,882 of record APFE030505520.1, read on the forward strand.
CCTATTGGGAAAAGAAACAATTATACATACAGATCATCAACCACTTCAATATTTGCACTCACAAACTAAATTGCAGCAATGAAGACACTATAGGTGGATGGGTTTTCTACAACAGTTTCATCTTGTCATTAGATATAAGAAGGGCATACACAATAAGGTTGGAGATATGTTATCAAGACCAATCCTAAATGCATCTACTATACTTAAGCATAACTCGGTATTTCATGAAAGCTACATTGAACAATATGCTCAAGATGTAGATTTTAAAGATGTATATGAAACTTTAAGTTAGGGCAAACAAGTATAAGAATTGGATTATCATGTTAAGGACCAACTCTTATATCATTTGGGAAAGTTATGCATTCCTCAAACTAAAAGAGTTCACATAATCCGAGAAGTACACACTTCTCTAATATAAGGTCATTTTGGTGTAAGTAAAATAGTTGCACAGTTGCAAAGGTTTTGTTATTGGCCAAGAATGCATGAAACAATTTCTAGATATATTAAAGGGTGTACCATGTGTGCTACAAGTAAGACCAGTAATAGAAAATTAAGCTTGTACGCTCCACTCCCAATTCCTTCTCGTCCTTGGGAAAGTGTTTCCATGGACTTTGTTGGGGGATTTCCATAATCTAGAAAAGGTCATGATTATTTATATGTTATTGTGGACAGGTTCAGCAAATTGTGTATTTTAATACCTTGTAACAAGCAAATTACAGCTGAACAAACAGAAAAGTTGTTCTTTCAGCAGGTATGGGTTCATTTTGGGTTACCCACTTCTATTGTATCTGATCAAGATTCCCAATTTATTGGGAAGTTTTGGTCAAGTCTATGGGAGTTGATGGGCACTAGACTGAAGAAGATCATAGCCTTTCATCCACAAACAGATGGCCAAACAGAGATGGTCAATAGGACAATAATCCAGTTTCTCAGAGGTTATTGCAGCAATCATTCCAAGGTTTGGGATGAACATTTATGTTATGTGCAACATGCTTACAACCATGCTAAACACTCTTCTACATAGAGATCTCCTTTTGAGACTTGTTTTGGTTTTACACCAAGGTCTCCCTTGGATTTTGTCTTTAGTAAAGACATAGCAGTTGATGGACATAGTGATGTTGACAAAGAAACCAAGTTCATTGAACAAATCCAAGAAATTCACTAGGCAGTGTAGGAATAGCTGGAAAGAAGCCAGGCCAAGTACAAGGCAAGGCATGATAAGCATCAAATTGAGCATAGCTTCCAAGTTGGTGCTCAAGTCTGGCTGTACATCAACAAAGATAGAATGCAAGGTGAAGGTAAGAAGTTGAAGCCAATAAGGTATGGGCCTTTCAAGATACTTGAGAAAATTGGTGAGAACACTTTTCGCCTTGATTTTCCAGCTTATATGCATATCTATTCAGTCATTAATGTGGAGAACTTGAGACTATATGAACCTTCATTGATTGAAGATCCCGAAGAGCAAGGTCAGTTTCCTCCTATTGATGATTTGTTGCCTGAATATCTTAATGAGTTGCAGGAAGATATAGTTTTGGATAGGAAGGTGAGAACTACGCGCAGAGGGGATATTGAGTACCTGAGAATTGGACTCAAAGGGTCAAAACCAAGCAGTGCAAGATGGATAGATATTGGACAAGTCAGGAAGCTGTATCCTTACTTGATTGATGCTTAAAAATCCAGCTTTTGGTGGTCCAAAAGATTTTTCAGTGGGAAGGCCTGATCCAAAGTGGATCCAAAACACCCTCTAAGTCTTCAAACATTCAAAACTATTTTCTAAGAAGAACCTTTCAAAAAGGTGGATTACACTGTCGGGAGGCAAAAATGTGAACAAAATAGTGAAATAAGGCCTATCGGAGGTCAAAGAAATGATGCACAGGAGCCGTCGGATCTGGCTAATCAACGGTCCAGATCTGATCGGCATATCGCAATCGACGGTGGTAGGTGGAGGATATCGGAGCCTATCATATGACAATTATAATTGCAATCATCGCGGGCCAACGAGGACCGTTGATCAAGTGTGCAGATCGACGACCCAGGTTAACTCACGATATCGCAATCGGCGATTATAGAGGAGCACTTGCGAATGGCCCAGAGGTCTATGCGATATGAGATTGCGATCAATCGCATCGTAATATCGCATCGGAGCTATGCAAAGGAGCAGGGCCAATACAAATATGGCTTGGACAACCGGACCCAATAGGGTTATAGGCGTTATTTTATATATTTTGAAACCTGGAAAATGGCATTTTCCTTTTTATTTCACATTTCTGCCAAATAAATGAATTACAAAGGAAATGTGCCCAATGCAATGAAAATAGACCCAAAAGGGTTTATGAATGCACATGTATAACATTTCAAGTCCGCCATAAAGCCATTTTGCGAGATTTTCAATGTTTTAATGTATTTTTCAAATACAAAGGGAAACCACAAAACAAGCGGGATGTTGGGTGGGCAATAGGTGGTAAGTGGTTTTGGTTGGGCTCCACCTGAACCCATACACTGGTTTCCATGTGGCTAGGTGACAAAGAGGGAAAACCACCCTTTTCGGGTGGTTAACCCTTGTATGCATTAGCCACCAGAAATAGATCTCAACCATTGGATCAAGATCACTAATATCAACATTGGAGATGCGATAGCGATTACAGGTGGACCCGATAGGAGTATAGAGTGGATTTAAGGATATTTGAAGTCTGATAAATGGTATTTTGGTGAATTTTCCTCTGTTTTTAGTATATTTCTCTGTGTAAATAGAGAACACTATTTTTAGGGATTTCAAAGGCCTAATGGTCCCTTCCATTGCAGAACAAGTTGCCACCATCCCTAAAGATGTTATGCCATGATTGCTAATGCTCAGAAGGGGATTCGAGCAGACAAAGGACAAGAGCCAAAGATCCTGAGAAGGGGAAACAAACAGACAACGTCGATTGGCTTTAAAGCCATAGACTGACAGAAGACAGAGACAAGCAGTGTTAAGACAGAGAGAAAACAGAGATAGGGAGCGAGTCTGTGTACTCAGAGAGACTTGAGGGATTCAGGTAAACTCCTATTGTTTTGTATCTATGTGTTGAGACTCAAATTGAGCTCACCTTTGTAAAATATTTCTCTTGAAGACATAATAGAGAGGTCACCACTAAAGGCTAAACTAGGAGACGTAGCCCAAGATTTTTGGGTGAACTCCATATTAAACTTGAAGTGTTTATGTGTTTTGTCTATTATGTTTCTTTAACTTCTTTCTTGTCTATGTTATTCACAATCTTATTGATCCATTACACTAAGTAATATAGGAAAATCCATGCACATGAGTTTGTAATACCTTAAAAATAATCTAGGATATTCATTTTCAGATCAAAAGTAATTTACAATAGATTGTAGGATGAGCATCCTAAAATTACTGTTATGAGAGAAACACCTAGGTTGACAAAGCCATTAGGACCTCAATGTAGGGATGCCTCCTATTCTTTCCTTCATAGGATAGGAGAAAGAGCCAAAATCCTTCCCTACACAAACATGATCATATGGGTGGTCGAAAACCTTATCTTTGAGGATAGGCAGTGCAAGAATTCAAGGATGGAGCTTGTAGGATCATTCAGGGCAGAAGAATTGAAGGCTATGTATCACATACCTAACCTGTAGGAAATCTATGACATCACATTTGTGGCTAATTTTGCAAAGAATAATCCAAACCCCTTCAAGTTAATTAAAACTTGGAGAATGTTAGACAACAAATTCAAGTATGACAAATTGGGTATGTATGCAATAGCCTCTTTGGCAAACCCCTACAATTATATAGCAACAATGTTATGTAGATCGTATGACAACCAAATAACACTAAGTTTCCAATAGAATGGATTCCTTTGATCGATGCTTGTGTTAATTCCTATATCATGAATTGGCCTTCTATCCTATTTGACAACTTAGCCACCTCCATTACTGAATATCGACAAAAGAAATCCTCCTCTTCAGATAACCTCCCTCCCTTCTATTTATGTGCTTCTATTATGGATGTCATCTATTTTTGCACGACATTTCCAACCATGGGTTGGAAATGGACCATACAATATCCTTACCCAATCCATCTCTATCATAAACAAATATGGGAATCAAATTACTTACCTCACTTCTACAAGATATTTCATTCTATCATGTTGCCCCTACACCAAATGATTTTCAATAAGAGAGCCCCTAGGTTTTTCCAAGAAGCTGTGGTAGACTTGCTTGCTATAGCCAAGTATTTCATTGAAGAATGGTTCACCTACATTAGTGTTTTTGGTAGCACTGTTGTTCCACACGTCCTTCCCTTATATGTTTCTAATAAGCTATTAGCAAGGGATATTTCCTACCAAACTGTGGGAAAGGGCCTAACTAAAGTTCTTAAAGATGGAAAGAAGTCATTATGGCCTACTTTCCCTATCAAATGTAGGTATTTTAATTTAACTAATTTTGTTCATGCTACTAAGGAATCAACACAAATGGAAGCCTTTAGGCTTCATACATTGCCTAAAAGGAAATTAGATCCAAACAAAGTGGCATACAATGTCACTACAGGACTAAAGCTCAAGGCATACAATCATGGAGATAATTACTTTGAGGATTTGTTACAGTCATTAGTTTCTTTCAAGAAAGCACTTGAATGGGAAAAGGATAACCTAAAACCCAAAGATTTTCAAAGATTTTAGGAATTCAGGAATGAGAGGCTTCGGGTCATTCCAACACATCTATTAAAGCCTGAGGATAAGCCTACCCCAAATAACACTGTTGATAGCGCAACCCCTAGATCTCAAAAGGACTCTCAGTTAAACACTGAGAATACAAAAGACACAGGTAAAGTCCACAATGAAGACAATACGGTTGAGTCCAGCAAGAAGCCAGCTGAAAAACAATTAATGGACACTCTGGCCACAGAGACAAGTTTAGAAGCCTAAGGAACTAGTTTGGAGTAGGAATGCGATCAATTCAATCAGAAATTGCAAGACACCGCTAAAGCTCCAAATACTCAAGAAAAAGAGGAATTCAAGACTCCTCTGAAAATTCATTAAGATACAGAGCCCAAGTCTGTCAGTGAACAGTCTATAACTATGGATCAAGAAGAAACAACATCCCAGCATGCTGAAATCATCCCTGCTCTGTCCACATCTTAAATTGTTCTGAAAGTGACAGAGATACATCCACTTGATGTATTTTATAGCCCTCTCCACAAGGCTATAGTCTGAAGGCAAAGGAAAAGGAGAAGGGTAGATGCATGCGAATTCTCACCTGGAGATGAGCCAATGGACGTTGTTTGGAAGGACATGCCTTTTAATCCAGCTGAGAACTTGACTAGACTATAACAGCTCATAGGAGCATACGTGTTGGCCATTATGGATAAGGCTATTGAGGTGTCTACTCTACTAAAGGAAAGGGAGGAAAGAATTGTGCAACTCGAACAAGAGCTCGAGACAGAAAAAGCAAGTGCAAACAAGCAGGCAGTCGAGCAACTCACACAATTGCAGCAAGACATGGAAGTCTTGAAAATAACCCATGAAGCTAACTTATCATCCAAAAGAATGCACCTCTAGGAACTACAGCTATCCTTGGAACAAGGATGTTCCTACTACTGAGGAATTCATCAAAGTGGCTCTAGAACTAAATTCTCTTCTAGTCAAGCAACAAGAGCATTTTTGCTAGAAGTTGTCACACATCACTCCCTACCTGATTACCAATGACCAGCTCATAGACAGAGCCATTAAATAAAGAACAAAGTTTAATGATTTAAACACCAAAATCTCTGAATTCATTGAATGGCAGGAATCAAAAGAGGGAAAGAAGGCCAATCTACTCGAGATTGAAGAAACTCACAAAGACATCCTCTTCGCTGATTTGGATGATAGGATAAAACAGGTCAAGCTTGCAGTCATGAGGGTAGCTGGAGTATCAAAGAATATCATTAAGGTAGTAAATCATACCCTGTTCACTACTAATCTCATGAAGGAGGGTAATTCAAAAGAAATGTATGGCTTAACTGCTCTGAGTAAAGGCTAGCAAGAAAAAACAGGGAAACAAAGAGATGCAATTACGAAACTGACTACGACCGATTGGGAGTCATATTGGTAGTATCTGGTCAAGCTACATAGCCATATCATGACCCTCAACCATTCCCTCCATGCGACTCAAAGGATGCTCCCACCTCTTGCTAATGCAAGCTTTATAGGACATCTCAAATCTCATTTCAGACCACCTCCTCAAATTTAACTAATGATCGATATTTGAGATTTAAAGGACAAGATGGCAGACAACAAGTCATCCTCTTAGTTATATTTAGTTTATCTCTATTTATCTTTGGAGTTAGTTACCATTGTATGAGGAAGGTTGTTTGAAACCTCCTCAGATTTTGTATAATCTATTTTTGCATACTGAGTTAGAATAGTATTTATACCCTTCTCATGTATTTAGAGAAGGGCATAGAATTTTATCAAAAACATTTGCAAAGAATGCACTATTGTAAGTGTTAGAGTCAGTCTTGTCAGTCCTCCATCAGAGATCAAAACTCTTTCTGCATCTCATTTTTAGGTGTCTCACTCCATTCACTCAGCTGCATTCCGCTAGAGGCATGCCATAATCTGACGGAAGGGTCTTGTCAGTTCATTCCCCTCATGTCTTGTACCTGTTGGCTTAGGTATTTTCATCAAAGTTATTAAAATCCATGACAGTCAATGTTTGATCCTTTAAAGGACAAGACTCATTTCAGTCATTAGATCTAGGGTTTGCAAATTTTTGTTCTCAAAGTGCTTCAATAATACTTGCAGGCTAGAGGAAGGTTCAATAATTCACTCAAATGATGTTTCTGAGCAAGAAAAGATGAATTTTGGAACACTGAGAGAGGTTTTTATCAACAATAGGCTAAGGAAGAAAACCCTCCTTCACTTTTTACACAGGTGTCATGGTTTTAGAGAAATGTCAAAAATACAATTCCCTCGGGAGAATTGATGCCCCTCTAAAGTGACCTTGGGAAAATCCAGTTTTATCCTATATTGGTTACCCAAATGACTTTCTTGATGAGTAAAATAATAACTAGACACAAAGAGATTTCGAATGAGCTATCATGAGCTCAATTTGGAGTTGAGTAACACCTTCAAAAGTTGACTACGACAACACTCTTCCTTGAGGCAGCCTCATTTGGCACAATTTGACCAGTCTTGGGAGATTTGATTTTGATAGGGCAAATGAACTCCAAATTGAAAAATTTCAGTTGAGTTGGAAAGTATACTCAAACACCTTTTCAACAAGCTATCCTACACCCAATGTGGACACCGAGAAGGCCTCCAAAAGGCTCCTTCAAAAAGGCACAGCGCACAGAGGGAGCGCGACGCACTGGGAGAAATTTTCCAGTGTAAATTTACACTGGCATGGCGCACATGGGAGGCGCGGCGCACAGGGCTAAAAGGCCTGAATTTGATTGAAATATTCCTCCAAATTTCAAATTCTTCATTCCACAAGTAGGTAAAGCCTCCATTTTTGTGTTTCATCCAAGTTTGTGCTAGGGTATGGTGGTTTATGGATGCTAATGACTGAAACAAAAATTCAAACCCTTTCATTTTGAATTTCACACATGTGAACTGCTGCCTAGGGTTTCAAAACTTGTTCGCCACCAAGGTTACTCTTTTCCATTATTTCTATTGTCCTTAATTCCCTTTGTTCCCTGACTCCATTGTTCCCCATCCCCTAAAGTTACTAAACCCCTATCCTAAATTCCCTTTCCCAAAACTTTCAAAGGTGAAACCCTAAACCCTATCCCACACATCAAACCCCTCACAACCCTCCTATATTTCCCATACAAATCTCTCCCAATAGTCCCTAATCTCTCACTATTTTTCCCTCACCTTACTGTCCCTCATGTCATTATTTTCTCTGGGTAACAAAGGTCAAGCCCTTTATCAAAGGCATTACAAGACAGTGTGACATATCAACACCTATTTGTCCAAGACAGTTTGTCGACCAGCAGACATGACATCTGATTCGTCATATGATCATGAAGAAGAGACACATAGTGATTCGCCAACAAAGGTACATGCACGCAAGAGGCCTCATAGAGGTGGAAAAACATACGTGAAGACCAGCAGCCTGCCCAACGAAGCCTAAATGAGAAGACACCCATTCAATAGGAGATAGAGGCTGATTAAGAGAATTGGCTCGAGAGGATCAAAATCCACTTAGAGGAGCTCTTGGCAAAAGAAAACAAGGACAACTACATTCTCAGGCACATGAAAAACCATTATTGGGCATGCAATCATGTTTTCCAGGCACAAATAAGGAATTTAAAGGCAGAACTAAAGAAGGCAATAAAGAAGCAAAAGAGGCAAAAAGAGCATGATCAACTCTGCATATTGGTTGAGGCAATCCTTGGCCCACCATGGCTCTTGATGAAGAATCTCCAGCCCAAATTTCAAGAAATTTGGGGCATTTGTTTTGCATTTTGAAATTTTTGCACTAAAAAACAGGTTTTTCTCCATGTGTGTCGCGCCACTGGCACGACACTTATGATAGGGATCTCCAAATCAAGAAAGGTTTACATTTTTGGATTCAACATGAAAAATCATGACTGTTGGTGCATGGCCAAGAAGTTTGGGCAAGTTTTGAGTCCCTAGGAGGTCAAAAACACTCAAAAAATTATCTCTCTGCCCCTATTTTGACACATAGGAAGTAGTCTTGGGAGATTGAAGTTTTGGAGGGGCAAATGACCACCAAATTCAAAAATTACACTTGGGTTGGAAAGTAGATAGGTAGGGATTTCTAACAAGCACACTTGGGCATAATTTGGACTTTGAAAAGTAACTCAAACGCGCCTCCAAAGTGGCGTGACGCATATAGTTTTGGGTGCGCTGCATAGAGACCTAAAGGCCAAAATCACTTCCACTCCGTGACATTTAGATTCGCGATTTTCTCCAAGTGGGCCCGCTCATTTACAATACATTTCTCTCAGCACCTAAGGCAAATTTTATAAAATTATTTTCACTAAAGGTTGGCTTCTATCCAAGTGGCAAAGGAAGGCGAGCAGTCACCTAAGAAATTTGTCATTAATGTAACATTGCACCTGTCACTAATGGTTGGCTTTCCATTTCCAGTTTTTAATGATTTGAAAAACTCCCAAACTTTGGGTCATTCCATTTCCCAATGGAAAAGTCTATTTATTGTATGTAAAACCATTTGCAAATGGTTGGTTTTAATTTCTGGGAGACTGTGGCAGAGAAACTCAGTTCTTCATTGTATATTTTGACAGAGAATTAATGAAAGGCAGCGGCTCTGGTTCATGAGATTCATGTGATGTGAGTGTAGAAAATGTGTTCTCTTTATGTTTCATATGTATTTTGTTATGTTTCACATTTCATTCCTATTCATTTCCAGTGAAATTTTCTAAGTAAGATAAGGCAGAATTCATGTTTATTGCTCTGCCTGTGGGAAAGTTTCACATTATGTGTTCTTCTTATGTTGAAAATGATTCATGTGTTTATGCCCTTTTCACCCTCCTAAACAATATTTCCATTCCGCATTATTTCAAATTTAATTTCTAGACTTTCCGTCTGTCTTGCCTCACGAAGTAATCTCTGCCTTTGTGTTAAATTCTCTGCTCATACTGTTCGTTGGTTCCATACATCCTAGAAACTCAGTCATTTATAAAAATTTGCTTTCCTATTTCCATATTTATTTACCTAGCCTAAAATCAATATTCACTGTAAGTCACCTCAGACCATATCATTTATTTATTCACTAAGCGTGACACGGAGAGAGCTCTCTCCTGTTCTGGTAGGGCTAGCTACTAGACTGAGCATGGTTTGTGGTTACCCTGAATTTTGCCTTCTTTCAGCCTAAGGCAGATTTAGGTGCTAACAATGTGGCGACTTCACTGGGGAACAAAATGGTTTTCTTGGAGATTGTTTTGCCCCAATACATATCTCAAGTTCAGAGCCGATTGTTGATGGTGAACAATGATCAGACATAAGAAGGCTGAAATCATTCACCTGGTGAATCCATTCATTGAAGAATCCAGCAATCAATCCTTCATGGTGACTCCATTGCAGAGAGATCAGTAGCTTTGAGATTTTCAAAATGGAGCGGGTTGCAAGAAGATACGCTCCCATGAGCTGAGATCACATCCCAGGTTTTCCAAATAAAATTCCTAAGGTAGATTGGTCAAGGAATCTGCCTACATTTAAAGATGATGGTAAGAAGGACGCTGCTTTACATCTAGTTCGATTTCACATGCATATTCGCAAGTTGAAGGTTGATTTTCCTGAAGATTGCTTGATGAAGATATTCCTGGCCACTCTAGAAGGTGAAGTCCAATCTTGGTATGAAATTTTGTCTCCTGCTTGTATTTACTGTTTAAAGGATTTTCATGCCCTGTTCATAGAAGAAGACATACTATGAGGATGATAATTTTATGGATCATGAGATCATGGAAGCATTGTACGAGAATCCATTTCAGCAACATGAAGAGAAACTAGAGGAATCCCATCAAGATGTTCAGGAAATGTTGCAGCAAAATCAAGATCTTTGTACGGTGGAAAATGAAGGAATTTTGCATCTTGATAGTCAACATGAATTACATGAAATAGATCAGCCGGTTGAAGAGTTCCATATGGCTGAAAGTGATGAAAGAAAAAGTGTTGGTTCAAATCTGTCCATAGAAGAAGACAGCATGCAAGGAAGTCCAGTTCTAATTCCAGAATGTGATAAGGTCAAGTCACCCATTTCAGATTCAGATTCAGGTTGTGATGACTAAGAAAACCTTGTACTAAGTCCCATGAAAGAGAAATTTGTTGCTGAAATCATCTGGGATGAAGAAGACACAATTTTGGATCTGAATGTTCTCATGTCAGCAGAACACAGTCTTCATGAAGAGGTAATCCAATCAGCGCATGAACAGCAAGATGAGATATTTGCTCAAGCAAGTGAAAAAGTTCCACTGGATGAATTTATGGTAGATGATAGAAATGTTAGTGTTAGGTTTCAAAAAACATCTGAAGTTGCTTTTCTCATGATTGATGAATGTGATGAATGTAATGAGAATTTGGCTGTCATATCGTATGAATATGACCTACCATATATTCAGACTTCAACAGACCAGACTATTCAGGATTCCCTTTCAGATTCTTCCTCATATGTCTCATGTTTTGAAATGATTTTTGAAGAGGAAATTGGCTCATCCACTTGTTCAGAAATTTTTGAGGACCAGGACCATACTTTTTATTAAGAACATTATGAAGGAAGATCAACATCAAAAGAAGAAGACATCTTATTTCCTCAACAGGAGGTAAATCTTCATGTTTTTCATGATCCAATGGCAAATCTATTGCAGTTAGCAGTGAAGGTGATTATTGCAGTATTCAGTGATGAAGGAGATCATGGTCAACTGTGTTTTTGGATGCCCAGTTACCAGTATCTGTTGTTGACCAGGAGATCTGATCAGGAGAATCAATCAAGAAGGCATCTGCTTGATTGGTTATATTGGAAGAAACATTACACATGATTGTACACATTGCATTAATATGCAGGTGGTTGTCATCATAATTTGAAACCCTCGAATCTTGATGGACTGCTGCCATTAAATAAGTTTTGTCAGTTCTTGTTTTAATTAAGTCAGTTATGAGTCATTTCCTTTTGCATTGAGTCAATTTTTCAGTCGTGTTGGTTTCATAATTAATGTCGGTTTAAGTCAAGTTCCAATCAATAAATGTGTCAAAGTCTTGTGTTATTTGTCGAAATAATGACTCCATAGCCCAATGGACAAAGGCACTGTCTGCTCACCCAAAGATCTGCAGTTCTTGGTACCTCCAAGGAGCTGGAGCCACCATCCCCCATTGGAGCCAATGTTAGAGTTGGTCTTGTCAGTCCTCCATCAGAGATCAAAACTCTTTCTGCATCTCATTTTTAGGTGTCTCGCTCCATTCACTCAGCTGCATTCCGCTAGAGGCATGCCATAATCTGATGGAAGGGTCTTGTCAGTTCATTCCCCTCATGTCTTATACCTACTGGCTTAGGTATTTTCATCAAAGTTATTAAAATTCATGACAGTCAATGTTTGATCTTTTAATGGACAAGACTAATTTCAGTCATTAGGTCTAGGGTTTGCAAATTTTTGTTCTCAAAGTGCTTCAATAATACTTGCAGGCTAGAGGAAGGTTCAATAATTCACTCAAATGATGTTTCTGAGCAAGAAAAGATGAATTTTTGAACACTGAGAGAGGTTTTTGTCCAAAATAGGCCAAGGAAGAAAAACGTCCTTCACTTTTTACACAGGTTTCATGGTTTAGAGAAATGTCAAAAATACAATTGCCTCAGGAGAATTGATGCATCTCTAAAGTGACCTTGGTACAATAACGTTTTCTCCTAGCTTGGTTAGCCAAATCACTTTCTTGATGAGTAAAATGATAACTATACACAAAGAGATTTCAAATGAGCTATCATGAACTCAATTTGGAGTTGAGGAACACCTTCAAAATTTGACTGCAACAGCACTCTGCCTTGAGGTAGCCTCATTTGGCACATTTTGACCAGTCTTGGGAGATTTTATTTTTGACAAGGAAAATGAACTCCAAACTGAAACATTCTAGTTGGGTTGGAAATTAGACTCAAATACCATTCCAACGAGTTATCTTGCACTCAATGTGGACACTGGGAAGGCCTCCAAAAGGCTCCTGCAAAAAGGCACAGCGCACAGAGGGAGCGCGGCGCATTGGGAGAAATTTTCCAGTGTAAATTTACACTGGTGTGGCGCACATGGAAGGCGCGATGCACAGGGCTAAAATGCCTGAATTTGATTGAAATCTTCCTCCAAATTGCAAATTATTCATTCCATAAGTAGGTAAAGCCTCCATTTTTGTGTTTCATCCAAGTTTGTGCTAGGGTATGGTGGTTTATGGATGCTAATGGTTGAAACAAAAATTCAAACCCTTTCATTTTGAATTTCTCACATGTGAACTGCTGCCTAGGGTTTCAAAACTTGTTCACCACCAAGGTTACTCTTTTCCATTATTTCTCGTGTCCTTAATTCCCTTTGTTCCCTGACTCCATTGTTCCCCATCCCCTAAAGTTACTAAACCCCTATCCTAAATTGCCTTTCCCAAAACTTTCAAAGGTGAAACCCTAAACCCTATCCCACACATCAAACCCCTCACAACCCTCCTATATTTCCCAAACAAATCTCTCCCAATAGTCCCTAATCCCTTGCTATTTTTCCCTCCCCTTATTGTCCCTCATGTCATTATTTTCTCTGGGTGACAAAGGTCAAGCACTTCATCAAAGGCATTACAAGACAATGTGAGATATCAACACCTATTTGTCCAAGACACTTTGTCCACCACCAGACATGACATCTGATCCGTCATATGATCATGAAGAAGAGACACACAATGATTCGCCAACAAAGGTACATGCACCCAGGAGGCCTCATAGAGGTGGCAAAACATCCGTGAAGACCAGCAGCCTGCCCAACGAAGCCTAAATGAGAAGACACCCATTCAACAGGAGATAGAGGATGATCGAGAGAATTGGCTCGAGAGGATTAATATCCACTTAGAGGGGCTATTGGCGAAAGAAAACAAGGACAAGTGCATGCTCAGGCACATGAAAAAACATTATTGGGCACACAATCATGTTTTCCAGGCACAAATAAGGAATTTAAAGGCAAAACTAAAGAAGGTAATAAGGAAGCAAAAGAGGAAAAGAGAGCATGATCGACTCTAGATATTGGCTGAGACAATCCTTGGCCCACCATGGCTCTTGATGAAGAAGCTCTAGCCCAAATTTCAAGAAATTTGGTGCATTTTTTTTGCATTTTGAAATTTTTGCACTAAAAAGCAGGGTTTTTCTCCCTGTGGCGCGGCGCTTATGATAGGGAGCTCCATATCAAGAAAGGTTTAAATTTTCGGATTCATCATGAAAAATCATGACTATTGGTGCATGGCCAAGAAGTTTTGGCAAGTTTCGAGTCTACAGGAGGTCAAAAACACTCAAATAATGACCTCTCTGCCCCTATTTTGACACACGGGAAGCAATCTTGGGAGATTGAAGTTTTGGAGGGGAAAATGAGCACCAAATTTAGAAATTCCACTTGGGTTGGAAAGTAGACAGGTAGGGCTTTCTAACACGCACACTTGGGCACAATTTTGATTTCCGAAAGTACCTAACAATCACCTCCAAGGTGGTGAAATGTATATAGTTTTGGGCGCGGCGCACAGAGACCCAAAGGCTAAAATCACTTCCGCTCAGTGACATTTCGATTCGCGATTATCTCCAAGTGGGCCTGCTCATTTAGACTACATTTTTCTTAGAACCTAAGGCAAAGTTTTAATTTTTTTTTTCACTAAAGGTTGGCTTCTATCCAAGTGGAAAAGGAAGGCGAGCAATCACCCAAGCAATTTGTCATTTTTGTAACGCTACACCTGTCACTAATGGTTGGCTTTCCATTTCCATTTTGTAATGATTTGAAAAACTCCCCAACTTTGGGTCGTTCCATTTCCCAATGGAAAAGTCTATTTATTGTATGTAAAACCATTTGCAAAGGGTTGGTTGTAATTTCTGGGAGACTGTGGGAGAGAAACTCAGTTCTTCATTGTATATTTTAATAGAGAATTAATGAAAGGAAGCGGCTCTGGTTCATGAGATTCATGTGGTGTGAGTAGAAAATGTGTTCTCTTTATGTTTCATGTGTATTTCGTTATGTTTCACATTTCATTCATATTCATTTCCAGTGAAATTTTCTAAGTAAGATAAGGTAGAATTCATGTTTATTGCTCTGCCTGTGGGAAAGTTTCACGTTATGTGTTCTTCTTCTATTGAAAAGGGTTCATGTGTTTATGCCCTTTTCACCCTCCTAAACAATTTTTCCATTCCGCATTATTTCAAATTTAATTGCTAGACTTTCCGCCTGTCTTGCCTCACGAAGTAATCTGTGCCTTTGTGTTAAATTCTCTGCTCATACTGTTCGTTGGTCCCATACATCCCAGAAACTCAGTCATTTATAAAAATTTGCTTTCCTGTTTCCATATTTATTTACCTAGCCTAAAATCAATATTCACTGTAAGTCACCTCAAACCATATCATTTATTTATTCACTGAGCGTGAGATGGAGAGATCCCTCTCCTGTTCTGGTAAGGCTAGCTACTAGACTGAGCGTGGTTTGTGGTTACCTTGAATTTTGCCTTCTTTCAGCCTAAGGCAGATTTAGGTGCTAACAGTAAGTTTGTGAATGCCTTGATGAAATGATGGAACATGGTATTTTCTTTTAGATATCAAACTACTTTCCTTTGTTGATGCACTTCTATATTCTTGGGAGACAATTTGATTTGAAGGGAGAATTTGGTTTATGTCATTTTTCAAATGAGAAGGACTTCATACATCTGGTACTATTATCGTGTATGCATAATTATGTTTACATTTAATTAGTGGCAAAACTTTCTTTTTATGAATTATATGTGATATTTATTGTTTTTGTGAAGCATTAATTGCACTTCTATATTGATCCCATAACTGAGGTTTTGATTTTCATATATAACTCAATAGACATGAAATATATTTTATAAATTCATTTGACTAACTATTTAGTCAAAGGAATTATCATTTACGTTATCATCTCCATCTAATTGTGTTCAATCTTTATTATCACATTTTAAAAGGATGTCATTGTAGATCGCATACCATGCAAGAACACCCAGGTTTATATTAGAATAAGTTAAGTTAGAGAAATTGCATCATAAAATAAGTCACATAGATTATCATTTCTCTATTGCAAAAACACTCATGAAAAATGCACTCTCATCTTAAAACCCACATTGGGAAACTGGTCCCATTATCTCTAGTCGAAGCCACCACTTTAAACAGAAAAGTAGTTGTCTTAAGGTCCAGAATTGGTGGTTCTCCTCCATGTTTCGGCAGCAAAATTCTAAATCCGCAATAGGAGGTTTGAAGTTGCTTGTTGCTATAGCAAGGGAATCAACCATTATATTTCCTTCACTGGGCAGAAATTGAACATTGAAAGCCAAAAATAAGTTGTCTATTAAGTCACATACCTCATTCCTATAAGTCAATCTAGGATGCTTAGCTTGGCACTGATTTCTTATCTACTTCAAAACCAACTCAGAATCTCCATATACAGTTAAGCATTCAATATTCACATCCCTTTCTTTTTGCAGCCGAAGGAGAAACGCTTCATATTCTACCACGTTGTTTGTTGCTTCAAATTCTAGCTTAAGTGAAAGTGAGATCAGGCTACCCTCAGGGGATACCAGCAATATCCCTGCTCCATTTCCTTATTTGGAATTGGCCCCATCAAAGTATAATTTCCATACTTTGCCCTTATCTTTGTGTTGGTCATCTAACTAGACCGTTATATGTACTTGTATTTCTTCTGAAATGTTCTCATCTTCTTCTAGTAGCAGACAAGAGTGGTCACTCTCTTTCCCGTATACAAGGGAACTATTTGAGCCCTCATCTTTGGTCATTGTTTTTACGAATCTTGACTCTTTGTACAACCTTCTTTCTTCACCTCCCAAAGTGGGAATGGTGGCATAAGTGAGATCTAACTTGATAGAACCCCCCACTTTGGAACCCCAAGACCTAGATAAAAGCATGTTGAATCAAGCAAGGATATTAGCTACCACTATATCCATTACTACACTCTTTACAGGAATCTGAGCGAGATTCACTAAGAGGTCCTTTATCATTCCCAAGCATTTTACCCTCTTAGAGTCAAAGGAGTAGAGGTACTTGTAGGGTTAGGTGATTTGTAAACCAAGTTGCTCCATCACAGTCAAAGGCATAAGGTTATGTGAGGCTCTAGAGTCCAACATATAGTTATGCAGTAAGAGGTCATGAATCTCTAGGGTCATATAGAAGGGTGCAGTGGAAGGATCTAGCTCTTCAACATCAGGCCCAAAAATGATTATTGGTCTTTCCTCTTGAAGGTTGAAATAGTCATGGGATGGTATTGATGTCGATGGAAGCATGAATTGAGAGACTTGGGCTTTATAAGTGGGTTTGTTTAATAATTCTATTAGAGGAACATGGAGTTTTACCATTTTGAGTTCCCTCTCAAGATTGAAGATGGATTTTCCTTTCTCCATGCCCCTTGATTCTATTTGTTCTTTCTTTTCCACAAGTAGCTTGTACCAAAGCTGGTGGCTTCTCTTCTATGTGTTCTTCAAATCTATTGCCTTCTTTAATTAAAGGGGCTTTACCTTGGATGTGTCAAGGTCTAGCCTCCCTTTCCCTTTCTCAGGGGTTATGAGAGTATCTTGGGGAGAAACTCCCTCTTGTTTTTCTGGTTCCCTCGCCCTCTTTCTTAAGGATATGAGATCATTCCTCTCATGTAGTTGTGCTTGCATGAAATCAAAAATTTGTTTACAATATTCACCTATGCCCTCCAAATTGGTTGTTTCATCCCTATCGTGACCCGTCTCATGATGAATTTTTTTTTCTTGTTCCCCTTCTAAGAAGGAAGAGTACAAGTTACCCTGCATCTCATGGGTGTCTTATGGTTGTTCATCTAGATCATCCTCTATTTATAGTGGAGGAGGGATCTGATCGAGTTCGTATTTTAATTCCCTTTGTAATATCTGCAAAGGTGGTCTCATGTATTGTGGATTATAGTCTCAATTCGGGCCTTGGGCATTCTATTTAGGGAGACTTTTGTTGTCTAGCTCAAGCTTCACTAATTTGTGTGATAAATTTTCAATCAGATTATCCATTTCCTCCCACTTTAGTTCTTGTGATTTTTTAGCCTAGCTATAGGAGGATGTTTCCTCTTTTCCCTTTTTCTTTTCAACAAGGTCATTATTTCCTCATGACTTCCCTGCCTAGGCAAAATTTTCCTCTACCTCAAGAGCATCCACCTAGAGTTGATCCAACATGCGAGACTTCATCTCTCTTAGAGTAAAACCAAATTTAGGTTCAAATGCTCCCACAAATACCACATGGGTAGTAGATTGAGGAGGTTTTATCTCAACAGGCAGGTTGTTATATTTCTTGTTGAACATTTTTATAAATTATGAGATATATTCATTTAGTTTCTTCTTTATAGCATTGAATTATGTGAGGACATATTTGTGATCTCTCTTTTCACCCCTCTTCCATGTGAAAGAGTTTTCAAGCTCTTTCCATGTAGTAATGGAAGCATTAGGCAAGTCCTTAAACCATTTTCTAGCTTTGCCATCAATGGGTTGAACAAAAAGCCTCATGACGACATATAATTGTTCCACATTTAGATTATTTGTAAAGGCATAAAAGGTTTCAATATGTCTTTATGATGTGGTTTCATCTTTCCCATTGAACCTAGGTAAAATTTTTAGGTAGTCTTAAGGCATGGTACTCAAGGGTTGGGGCAAGTTGAGAGGAAAATACTTATTCAGTAAGAAGCCTAGAACTGTTATCTGTATTAATGTGGGTGGAGTGAGATTTACCAAAGGTACTTGAGCTAGGATAATAGTAGTGGGAGTAGCTGAACTTGGAATAATGGAATTGATAGGGTGATGAATATGGATACTAGTGAGGATTGCTTTACCTTTTCCAATCTCAGGAGGAGAAGGAAATGAAACAAATGGAGTTGTAACTAAGACTTCTTCTTCCTTAAATTATGATGGGAGAATAGGGTGTCCTAGATCATCTTCAGTAGGATATACTAGGACCTTATGAGTAAAATCTAAATAATGAATGATGGCATGTTCAGAATTGGATGAGGAGGCTTCAAAAAATGATGAAACAGTGGCATCAGTAGTGGGGGTTTTCTGCTTCCATATTCTTTTGAAAATCAATTTATTTGGGTCAGATACAGATGGATTTCTCTATTGAGAGGTATTTGAATGAGTGTGGTGCTTTCTAAAATTTAGGATGATAAATGAGAATCGGATTTGTGGAGTCATCAAGGTAATGAATATTCAATCAGGACGTCTTTTCTCACCTTAAAAAAGAGTCCCTCAATGTCATATCCCAGGGGAAAAATCCTCTAACACATCCCTAGAAACTGCGCCAAAAGATGTTGTTGATTCTAGAGACAGCCTCTGATTTCTACCGAACCAGTGCCTAGAACATCTAGATCTTGCATGTCTCTGACAGTCCTTCAAAAAAAGGAGACATCACATATGGCTTCATTTATATATATATATATATATTATATATATATATATATATTATATATATATTATATATATAATATATATATCTATATATATATATATATATATTATATGATATATATATATATATATATATATATATATATATATATAGGTATTTATATAACTTTGATTGGTTCAGTGATCAAATAAAGACACAGTCCATGATTTCTTTATACATTCACATATACATATGATACCCAGAAACATTAAAGATAAATCAAGAAGGCCAAGCATCTTAATGATTTATAGATCAATTACTTTAGTAGTGATATGAAAGAAGACAAAAGAGAAAGAATAACCCATCATGTAGAGCTCAGAATATCTAGAATTCTACACTTTTCTGAGTTAGGAAAGACATAATGGATAAGAAAAGGAATGGATGTGATGATTCACAGAGCGCAATTAAAGAGTTAGTTTTCGAGGACTCATATAGGAATTTGCACTAATATCTTAATAAAAATGAATCTATAAGAACACAGGAAACACATATGGCAACTACATGACGTGAAATCAGAGAAGAACATGAACATTATGGAATTGTAATAGAGAGAAGGCATATTGTAATCTTGGAATGAAAAAATAACCACAATTTTTATTAATAATCTGAGAGAGACATTCTTCAAAAAGTAGAGATGTTCTCAAAAATAACATAGAGTTTCTTTCACCGCATTCTAAATCCTTTTTCCTTTTTCAGGAACGTATATATACAAAGACCTTAAAACACAGGTCGTTAAATAAATATTCCTTCTTGATCTTTTCCATCATTAAAAAAAATCATGTATCAAAATTAGAGCATGCGCGAAGGAACAACCCTCTTAATCATAATAAAATGTCTTGTTAAAAGCATATTCAAACATTAGGTAAAAATAACTAAAAAGAAAAATCAAAGGCCATAATTGGCACAATAAACATGATCTTCAAGGATGACGATAGGATGTTTACGCTTGATGAAAAGCTGTAGAACCCCGTGGATGAACCATTTGAAGAAATGGAGAGTTGGAAAATTTCTCGCATCCTGCCACATGGCTAGAGGAGGAGGAGGGACAAATTTGAATTGCTGATAGTGAAGTATGAGATTGTTCAACCCTGCATAATCTAGTTTGCGTTAAGAGATACCCTTAACAATCTAGAGAAGGTGAAATTGTTTCTCCAATAAGTTTGTTATGGTTGTTCCTTTAAGGACCGATGTTTTCCTAGGAGCTTCACCTATCCTCCTTTTAGTCTCAGTCATTTTCTGGTTATACAATTCATGTGTGAGAAACTCTCCATTTTCTCCACAACAGTTAGGTAACACAGACTCAAGGCGCTAATTGAACTTGACATCAAAGGTTGCGACCTCTTTCTGTAGCTTTTCTAAACTTCATTATGCTTTAGCCCTGGCTTCTTCTTTCGAGATAACCTTGGAAATATCTACCACTGCTTCTATTCTATCAGTTATGTCATGAGGCCTTAACTCCTCGATTGTTCTCTCATTCAAGAACTAAATATCCTTCTTAACATACTGTGAGTCAGTGATGCTAACTTGTTTTTCATTCTGGGGAGAAGGGGAATATTCAACATAGAGCTTCTTTTGATCATGTATCAAAGCTATTTTTTCCCAAATTTGGTTGATCTCATGGATGATATTATCCCACACCACTTGTCTGGCTTCAATGAGAGCCAAATTTCCTTTGAGTCTGGTCTTCAGGTCTTTGTTTTCGTGTGTATCACTTTGTAAATTCCTTGTGAGCTTATCTATGTTTACTTCAAAAATGAGATGCGAAGTGCAGAGGGAGAATATTTTGCTTCAAAAATGCAAGCAATACATGAACAAGTAAAACAACAGCTGCAGGATACCAACATCAAGTACAAGACCAAAGAAGACATGAGAAGAAGAGAGGTGAACTTTGAAGTTGTAGATTTGATATTAGCACACCTTAGAAAGGAAAGATTTCCAAAAAGGAAGTATAATAAATTAAAGTTCAAGAAAATTTGACCATGCAGAGTATTAAGGAAGTTTTCTGCAAATGCATACGAGATTGAATTACCCCCTAATGTTGGAATATCTCCAATTTTCAATGTTGCAAACCTGTACAAGTATGAAGGTGAAAATACAGGTGATACAACACAAGATCAAGAGACATAAGAGATTGACTGGGTAAAATAGTTATCTACAGCAAAAGAGTTACAACCAGAAAGGATTTTTGACAAGAAAGTGTTCACAAAAACCAAAGGAAAGGAGTACTTTTAGTATTTGGTCAAATGGAAGGACCAACCAACTGCTGAAGCTACTTGCGTAACAGAAAGCATGCTACAAAAACTAGGTAGTTCTGTAGAGGAGCTCATGGATAGGAGCCCATGAAGAATTTTGTCCTCAGAAGTCTAATGCAAAAGCATGAGACTTGGAAGTAAAATCTTTAAATTTATTCCAAAAACACAAAAAAAAATCTACAAGCAAAGGAGTGGGATCCTTTAGCCATCAATTTCCATGTTTTTCTAGCTTAACATAGTGATAAAATATAGGACTAAATCATGTTGTAATAAATGTTAAATAGATAAGTTGTAGTGGAGGTTCTCGAGGATAATACCTCACTGAATATGTAGGATTATTTAAGCAAAGTGGAGGTTCTCGAGGAGGATGTTCTGCTGAACTAATAGTTGTATTAAATTAAGCCTATGTTTTAGGAAGCTGGTTGTTAATGTGAAGCAATATATATGTAAGTTTGATGCTATTGTAATAGGATTTGGACTGCATTCTTTTATCGCATATTTCTCAAAGGAAGAGGGATTTTTCTCTGTGTATTAGTTGATCTTGGAGGTGTGGTGACCTCTGAAAAAACCTTTCTATGCATCTGAACTATGTTTGCATATTAATTGGTATTTATGTGTGTATTGGTTTCAGTTCTTTTCTTCTGAGTCTTATTAATGGTGATTCGGCCTTTCTTTCTAGTTAATATTTGATTTAAGTCTATTGGTATGTTTTTCATTTGTATTGGCATGCTCTATTTCCCTTTTAAGCATCGTTGAGTTCCGCAAATGGAAACTTTGTTTTGCACTAGAAAACTGTGAAAACCCTTAGTCGGAATTAAGTTCCAGACGTGAAACCTTATTAATTTTGGCTGATACCCTTTTGGGTCCATAACCATTATCGCATCATTGTGTTGAAATGAGGAGAGACTAGCCCTTCTGAGCATCAAAATATGATAGTTCAATACTATCAGATCCGAAATGTTATAGGGGAGGGCTTATTGTATTTTGGTTCCGCAATAAGGGTCACATCGCAAGCCTTTAACGAGAAGGCTTAGCGTATCGGAATCACCGATTGCGATTGCCGATGATAGCCATGTGTTATATCGCATCAGGGTTATCGGAGTGTTATGTGTGTTCCATTCTTTGGAACTGCCAATAGCGATTGTGATAGTGTATTTACATTCTCTTTGAAAAAACCCCATCGATAGTGTTGTTCCATTTCTTTGGAATAAAGTTTCTGACAGTGTATTATGTGTTATTCCATTTCTTTGGAATAAAGCCCCGTCGACTGTCTATTTTGCATATTAACCCATTTCTTTGGTTTAAAGTGTCGATAGTGTAATTTACGCTATTTTCATTAATTCCATTAAAAAGCCTTGTCGATAGTTTATTTTATAATTCCTATAGAATTATAGTTCTGATAGAGTTAAAGAGGCAAGATAAATTGTGTCTAATAACTAGGGTTGGGGTGATTAAAGGGGAAAGAGTGGTGATTTTGAAGAAAAAGGGAAATTTATGAATAGTCTATCTAGAAATAGATGACTGATACTCCAGTACAAGGAACAGAAGGAACTCCACCAGAATTAGAGGAAATTATATCAAGATTTGGGCTTTTGTCTATATCACCTGCACCCATGCCACCATTAGTGGTATCAGAGCAACCTTTTGACACTGAATTGAATCTCAAAAGCGAAAGAAGGAAGGTTAATATGGCTTTCATAGTTGGATGAGGACATGGTAGAAGAGGACGACCTATTGCAAATGTTGAAGTGATGGGCACTGTGAAATAGATGCAAGCAAGATTAGAGGCATTAACAGGAGGGAGAAATGTAGATGATGGAGATGTTAGTGAGCCTGAGGTTGAAACTAAATGAGAGGAGGAAGCTATAGTAGTTACTCCTGAGATGAGATTCTTCCAGTCAGTGTTGAGATCCACAGCTAGGCAAAAGACTGAGGTTTCAATATATGAAGGAGGACTGAATCCAGAAGAATTGATAGACTAGATTAATGGCATGGAGAAATTCTTTGACTATGAAGAAACAAAATATGAGAAGAAAGTAAATTTTGTTGTCACCAAGTTAAAAGGTCATGTAGCACTTTGGTGGGATGGAGTGCAGGCATAAATAAAGAGACGTGGCAAGCAACCTATCAAAAACTGGAGCGGGATGGTAGCAAGGCTAAGAGGTAAGTTTATACCAAGTAATTATCAGCAAACCTTGTTCATAAAAATGGAGAATATTAGACAGAGGTCTATGACAGTAAAAGAATACACAGAGAAATTCTATAAGGTAAGCATAAGAGCTAGAAAAACTCAGGATATAGATGAGAAGGTGGCTAGATATGTGAATGGCCTTAAGAGGACATTCAAGGTGAGATAAGTATACTATCTCCTAAAATAGTGGAGGAAGCTTATCAGATGGTACTGAAAGCTGAAGAAAAACTCGTAAGGAAGCAATTTGCCAGAGGGAGAGGAACTTTCCAAGGAAGGGCAAGTCAAGGTGGTAGAGGAAGATCTATAACACCTAAATATGGAGCTAGCAGTAGCTCAACCCAGTATGGTGATGCAAGTGGCAGAGGGAGTTTTTCTAAAGGAAGAGGAGGCAGAGGAGGAGGAAAGAAGTAAGATGTTATAGATGTAACAAACTAAGACATAGAGCTTTTGAGTGCCCAAAGAATGCAGGAACAAGCCAGAGGAATGCAATTGTTGCTCAAGTTGAGGGAGACGCACTAGCAACAATAGTGGCAGAAGAAGAAAATATACTAGAGAGAGGAGAATATTTGGTAATCAATAAAGTTTTTCTCAAGCCAGCAAAGGAGATATTTGAACCATCTCAAAGAAAGACCTTGTTCATAATAGTGTGTAAGGTTCAAGGGAAATGTTGTCAGATGATCATTGATAGTGGTATCATTGATAATTTGGTCTCTATAGAGATGGTGGAGAAATTGAAGCTGAAGACAAAGAAACATCCAACACCTTACAAGGTATCATGGTTACAAAAGGGACATTAGTTGTTAGTAAATGAACAGTGTGAAGTGGAGTTGTAGTTGGAAAAATATAAGGACAAAATTTTATGTGATGTGATGCCAATGGATGTGTGTCACATATTACTTGGAAGAACTTGGCAATATGACAGAGGAGCCATGCATGATGGAAACACCTACATGTTTGGTAAAGATGGCATCAATCTTCTGTTGCTACCAATGGAAGAAGAAGATGCATCAGGAAAGAAGACTGATCCAAAAACTCTGTTATTGGGAGGAAAGGAATACTTGCAGCAGATTGAAGAGAATGAGGTAAAAAATTTTGTAATCGGCAAGCCCAAGATAATAATGACTTCCACTAAAGTTTTGGATTTACCAATTGAAATTCAAGAAATGTTGGACAACTATTGTGATATCATTGTTGATGATTTACCTAATGAGTTGCCACACATTAGAAGAATCAACCATCATATAGATTTGATTCCTGGAGCAAGTCTACCTAACAAAGTAGCTTACAGAATGACTCCTATAGAAAATGAAGAGGTTAGGAAGCAAGTGCAGGAACTGCTTGACAAAGGGTTGATCAGAGAAATCTTGAGTCCTTGTGCAGTACCAACAATGTTGAGTGCAAATAAAGATGGAGGCTAGAGAATGTATACAGATTCAAGAGCCATCAATAAAATCACAATCAGGTACATATTTCCTTTACCTAGAATTGAAGATTTAATGGATTGATTGAGTGGAGCAAGTATTTTTCAAAACTAGATCTTAAAAGTGGGTATCATCAGATAAGGATAAGAGAAGGGGATGAGTGGAAAATTGCCGTTAAGACAAATGAGGGATTGTATGAGTGGAGAGTAATGCCTTTTAGGTTATCAAATGCACCAAGTACATTTATGAGACTCATGAATGAAGTTCTTAAAGAACTTATTTGTAAACTTGTGATAGTATATCTGGACGATATATTAGTTTATAGTAGGTCTAAGGAGGAGCACATGAGGCATCTAAATTATGTCTTATAAAGGCTACACCAAAAGAAATTATTGCTGAATTTGAAGAAGTGTTCATTCATGAAAGAAGAACTAGTGTACTTGGGTTTCATTATTTCTATTGAAGGGCTGAAGATGGATCCAGAAAATATCAAGGCAATCATGGAGTGGCCTTCACCTAAGAGTGTTTTTGAGGTAACAAGTTTTCATGGTCTTGCTAGTTTTTATAGAAAATTCATAAAGAATTTTAGTAAGATCAATGCACCTATTATTGAGACCATAAAGAAGGATAAACAACCATTTAGATGGACTGCTGAAGCAGGAAATAATTTTTAGCTGTTGAAGAAGAAAATCACTGAAAAGCCTATTTTGGTTCTACCTGATTTTAATAAACATTTCCAAGTGAATTGTGATGCCAGCATAGAAGCTATTGGAGGTGTTTTAAGTCAGGAAGATATACCTATAGCTTATTTTAGTGAAAAGCTAAATGATTCCAAAAAGAAGTATTCTTCTTATGATAAGGAGTTCTACGCAGTTGTACAATCATGAAGAAGTGGAGGAATTATCTAATGTCAAAGGGGTTCATCGTTTATTCAGATAACCATGCACTACAGTATATCATGCAACAGCCAAAACTTAGCCAGAAACATGCTAAACGGGTAGAGTACCTTCAAGGCTTCTATTTTGTCTCGAAACATATAAATGGCCAATCAAACAAAGTTGCAGATGCCTTAAGTAGGAGAAATATATTACTTCAAGAGTGTTAAATTCAAGTGTTAGGTTTTTATTTTCTTAAAGAATTATATGAGACAGATTCAGATTTTAAAGAGGCATTTGAAACTTATAAGAATCTTGTTTTGATGGATAGGAGTAAATGGTTGGATTATTTCTTACAATATGGACTGTTGTTTAAGAGAAATCGGTTGTGCATACCAAATTGTTCTATGAGAGAGAATTTAATCAAAGAAAAACATAGTGGAGGACTTGCAAGACATTTTGATATAGAGAAAACTTATGAATAGTTTAACAGATTTTATTTCTGGCCAAAAATGAGATCCGATGTGGAAAAGCATGTGAGAACTTGTAAAATCTGTCAATATGCAAAGGGAAGAAGCCAAAACATAGGTTTATATGTTCCATTACCAATTCCAGGTAGGCCTTAGAATATGGTAAGTACGGATTTTGTTTTGGGCTTACCAAAGACTCAAAGGGGTAATGATTCAATTTTTGTTGTAGTGGACAGAATTTCAAAAATGGCACATTTTATTCCATGCTATAAAACTAATGATGTTACTCACATTTATAATTTGTTTTTCAAGGAGATAGTAATATTGCATGGGTTTCCTAAGAGTATTGTCTCAGACAGAGATTCCAAATTTGTTGGACATTTCTAGAGAACATTATGGAAGAAATTTGGAACTAAACTGAGTTTCAGTTCTACTTATCATCCACAAACTGATGGACAGATTGAAGTTGTGAATAGGAGTTTGGGAAATATTTTGAGAAGTCTTACTACAGAACATCCAAAACAGTGGGATCAAGTGTTGGCACAAGCTGAATATGCATATAATGACTCACCTAACAAGAGTATAGGACAGAGTCCATTACATATTATTTATGGAATGCACCCAAGAGGAGTATTTGAGCTGAAAAACTTGGGAAAAAATGAGATGTGAAGTGCAGGAGGAGAAGATTTTGCTTCAAAAATGCAAGCAATACATGAACAAGTAAAACAATAGGTGCAGGATAACAACATCAAGTATACCAGAGCAGACATGAGAAGAAGAGAGGTGAACTTTTAAGTTGGAGATTTGGTATTAGCACACCTTAGAAAGGAAATATTTCCAAAAATGGAGTATAATAAATTAAAGTTCAAGAAAACTGGTCCATGCAGAGTATTAAGGAAGTTTTCTGCAAAAGCATATGAGATTGAATTATCCTTTGATGTTGGAATATCTCCAATTTTCAATGTTGCAAACCTATACAAGTATGAAGGTGAAACTACAGGTGATATAGCACAAGATCAAGAGACACAAGAGATTGACTGGGTAAAACAGTTACCTACAACAAAAGAGTTACAACCAGAAAGGATTTTGGATAAGAAAGTGTTCAAGAAAACTAGAGGACAGGAGTACTTTTAGTATTTGGTCAAATGGAAGGATCAACCAACTGTTGAAGCTACTTGGGTAACAGAAAGCATGCTACAAAAACTGGGCAGTTTTGTAGAGGATCTCATGGATAGGAGCCCATGAAGAATTTTGTCCTTAGGAGTTTGATGCAGGAGCATGAGACTTGGAGGGAAAATCTTCAAATTTATTCCAAAAACGCAAAAACATCTACAAGAAAAGGAGTGGGATCCTTTAGCCATCAATTTCCATGTTTTTCTAGCTTAACATAGTGATAGAATATAGGACTAAATCATGTTGTAATAAATATTAAATAGATAAGATATAGTGGAGATCCTGAGTGTTAGGTTCCTATACCAATAGGTTTCATTTTTCATGATTGACTGGAGAAGTGCCAAATATGTTCATCCTTTCCATGCTGCAAAGGTTCCATAGTTTGAAGAATTTCACTATGTACAGTTGCTTGACTCTTAGCATGGTTCATGAATGGCCAAACAGCTTAATCTTGGCCAGGTTCATATTTCAATTTACTTGTCTTAGAATAGAGAATAAAGGTCTGTCCAAACAGTTCAAGCTTGGCAAATGAGTAGATAGGTAGAGAAGCAAAGGAGCCCAACTATTTAATCTGGGCCCTTGCAAGAGATAAGGGTAGATTTAGATAGGATGGCAGCTAAAAGAAAAGAAGAGAATCAAGGTTTGCTAGTTCAAAAGCACCCAATCAAAATGAAGAAAAAATGTTAGGAGTAATAGGATGGGTAATTAATTTTGATGTTGCAGAAGCAGTTGCATGAGTGATCCTCTTTCTCAAAGATAATTCATCTCTTATGAATATCATAAATATCATGGCAAAGTGTGGTGATAAATCAGATGTTGCATGTCTAACTCCCCCTCATTTTTCTCCCATCAATCACCCACTAACCTCCCTCCAAGGACACTGAGATCTGCTCAGTACTCCTAGTTTACTCCATTTCATGAAAAAGACTAAGTGAAAAATTTTCTTTTACTTAGGAAGAGAAGCCACATTTATTGTGTAAAATATTGATTTTCTCCTAAAGCCTAAGCTATTCATCTCTGCTACTAAAAACCCCCTCATTTCCCTAAGCCTAAGTTTCTAACTCTACAACTTAGCGCTTCCCTTCAAAACCCATATTAACATGCTAACTCTATTATATAGCTCCTAAATAATATTTCCCCTCCCATACTATGTAAAAATACATAAAAACCCAGAAATTCTTTAATATCTAACCCCTGGCAATGATAGCCATATATCAAAGTTTTTCGGGAATTATTGGTTCACTTGGAACCTTATAATAACCCCTCCGCATACATAAACTATGGAATTTACTTAACACTTGATTAAATAAATAACCGCACCCGCAAAAGCCCAATAACCAAAGGTTATAACCCAAAAACATTACAAAACATTGAATATTATATGGGTCCCCCGCGCCATAGACCTCTTCCATCTCCGCATCCCGTCCACCGTTAGATTGGGGCCCTCAGATCGGACGGTCCACAACCGTATCGTGACCCCTCCAGCGCCCGATCGTTACCTTCCGGGAAAATGGTGGTTTTTCGGTTGTACAGGGGACATGCGTCGCCCGCTCGACGCTATCGTGACCCCTCCACCCAAAACTGTTTTTTCTCAAAAGCGGTGCGAAAAATACCGCTTACCACCCTGTTGCCTTCCCGCTGACATCATAACCACGTCATCTACTGATGTCACTCCTTGTCATCTGCCCTTGTCACTGCCATGTCAGCGCCACATCATCCGCTACACGACAAACATTGCGTCATGCTGACGTCATTACAAAAAAGTGCCAAAAAGCTCGTAAAAGCCGAATTCTTGTTAAAAGCCCACGAAAATGACATTTTTCGTCCACTTCTATTTATTTTGTTTACAAAGCCTGTGCATGCAATTTACGATGAGTCCACCGACAAAATTCCAGTCCGCCACCCCAACCAGCTCATTCTGGCATTCGACTTGGCAATTCGACACTCCAACTTGCAAATTACTAGTAGCTGTGTCCAAAACCCAGGGATCTACCCGCTGCACCCATGAACCTACGTTACGAAACTCTTTCAACGTAGATAATGCCAAAAATCCCTATTTTGCATTGAATTCTATGTCTGCTTTCCACACAAGTGCATCAAAACTACTATATTGTCTATTTTTCACCAAAAAACCTGCACATTTTGTCTCTACTAAAAATTTCATCCACTTAGTCAAATTCGAGCTCATTCTAGTTTGCAATTCCCGAATAAAAGGCCCTGAATTGTTTCTGTCCATTTTTTACTGAAAAAGACTCTCCAAGCTACGTTTTCTTCTACAAAGTTTACCCAGTAAGTTAAAAACGAATCGCTCCAGTCTGCAAATCCTCTTAGAAATGCCCCAGAGCCGCTGTTTTACTCACTGTTGATGTGCAGACCCACATTCCAATTAAAAAATCACAAGAGAATTTACAAAATGTAAGCCCCTGCTCCAGTGGCCCTCAATTTGACCCCTCTCAACGCTCCACATAAAGAACTTGAATGGTTACCCCTAGCTGACAAGGATCAAGGATTTAACTGGCCATAAATCTCATCTCCAAGCCTTCTGTGAGATCAAGAACAGCTACAGAAACAAAGCTGATATCTTTGGAATTTGGGAGTCCAATATGCCCATGTACTACCTCCCTTGTGTCAATGTTTTTCCTGACCTCATTCACCTATGCCATGCCAATTATGAGCCCACTCAAAGGGCAGTGATGTCTCCTTCTGGAATAGTTTTATTTTATATCACCCCTGAATCTATAAATGAAATGCTGCATTTTAAGCCAACTGGGCCTTTGACTCCTCTTTCCATGAGATGCTTACTTGATTAAGGTGCCAAACTGCCAAGCTCAAAGATAACCAGAATATCCCAGTTGTTTATGAGGCCAGATTGCCAACCTCAGCAACCTCCTCCTTATCTCCACTCTTGGTTTACTGAAGCACGAAAATTCTTCCTTGACATGATAGCCTACATCTTGGGATACAAAACTAATGAATATGTTGATGAAACCTCTTTGGTTCTTTTATCAATATTCACTCTAGGACAGCCACCTATTGTCAAATATGATTATGCCACCTTCATTGCTGATAAGATGCATGAGCAATTCATGAACATGGACAGGGAGGGAGTTTTCAAATATACATCATACATATATCATCTGTTTCTTTACTATCAACCAGATAGTTTTCAAATTCCCATTAGAAAACTGGATTCTAAAGGAGAAATAAGGTCTGTGATATTCTGGACCTCAGTCTTCCACCATGTGTATGAGTCCCCTTACACCTACTGTGAATTCAATGATTTGTTCATACATCCAGCCTCTTCTTTACTAATGACAAGTCCTCCAGATAAACTTTCTGGTGAAACGCAAAAGATTCTACAGCTCTCCAAGAGCTACAGCATAGGTGACTGGTACTTTTACCAGAATCACATTGTAATCTGAATATATGGATTTGAGTTGTGCCCCTAAAAATTGCCAAAATATGTGCCAATGAGACTGTTTTCACTAGAATACTTAAGACAATTTATCCAAGCAAACGTAATCCATTTCTGTGAGGCCAAGAAAAAGGCACAACTCAAAATAAGAAATCAACTGGGCCCTTTCATCTTCAATAAAAGGGAAGCCTGGCAAGAGGCTGACGAGATTTTAGGGCACCAACTTAAATTGAAACAGAGCTTTCATTGGGCACCATATGACCCTAATCATTTCATAAGTTATAGGAAGGTGAAGAATAAGCTGCCAACATATGTTCATTGCAAAATCCCTAAAATCCAACAATATGCTAATCAAAAAGAGTGGTTAGAGGGCACACTAGTGGAGGAAATAACTAAGGAAGATAAACTAGAAAAAGAAATGAAAGAGCTTAAAAAAGGGCTTGACCTGGACTCTTTTGGACAGGTATCCTTCAAGCTGCCTCAGCACATAGGAGGTGACACATCTTTTGCTGGGACTTCTCAGCAACCGTCACAAAAGGCCAATACAGGATCAGCAAAAGGCAAGGAGGTGATATATACAGAGCAACAAACAATGGTGGATCAACCTGCCACATCAAAAGAATAGGGTCAAGGGCAAGTTCCCCCAACTCAAACCAAGGCACCGGAAGTCCCTGTATTACAAACTCCTCAAAATGAGGAAAAAATCAGAAAGAGAGATAGAGAAGAGGGTACCCCTATCAGTGGATCAACAGAACAAAAAGGAGATAAGAGGCGGAGATTGAATCCCTATTCTGAGGAGGAATTTTTAGAAGAAACCACAGGTAGCATGAGGAATGAGGAAAGGACTGAGCAGCAAACATCTCCAATGGCGGGCACATGAACTAGCTCATTCCAGCAAGAGCTAGAGAAGCAACATAGTGTGGAAATTTCATCCACCAGGCCTCAAAGCAAGAAAGGCTCAGATTTTAAGAAAACTTTCACCAAGATAAAAGCAAAGAATGATCCAGTGAGGATGCAACTTTATAATCATCTGATGAGGACAACACCCACCAATCAATAAAGGCTAATGTCTGCTTATGATATTTAGGAAAAGAAGATGATCCTAAGTCATTTCAAGCCCAAAATACAACAACCACAGTCAGCTGTTGATTATATTAGAACCAATCTGGAAGTTCTCTCTAAAGACATCCACCCAATAGACCAGATTGAATTACACAAACAAACTAGGGAAATGGTGTACTCTACCTTGGCAGACAAGGCATTGCTCGCCCACAAACTACAAAATTCATTGCACAATACCTCTACCCAATTAGAATTGGAAAATGCTTCCTCCTTAACCAAGGATAACAGGATTAAGTCCTTAGAAGAAATTATCATTGAGCTCGGGCATGATCCAAAGGATGCAAAGGGCATCAAGGCACTCATAAAGAAAAAAGAAGAGGATATAGCTGCACTAAGGAGACAATTAAAGATACCTGTTACCATGCATCCACAAACAATAGAGCTGGTACAGAAAAAGGAAGAGGAAGACATGGTGGACTTATTGATAAGGATGAATCAAAGGTTAAAAGATACGGAGCAAGAATTGGAGAAAGAATTGCAAGCCAAGTAGGGAGAGTCGACCTCCCAGCCACCTGAAATAGCTCCAACAGTTGCCACTGCCCCTCCCACAATTGCAGCAGTAGTCCCTCCCATTGTCCCAGCATCAACAACAGGTACCTTAGCTTTAGCAACAACAACAACAACAGCGCCAGATACTAGCATGGGCATGGAAGAGATGATGAAGGCAATAAAGGAGTTAAAACTCCAAATGGCAGAGCTAAAGTAAGCCAAAGAAAAACTGGCCAAGTTAGAGGTAAGCTATGATAAATCTAAAATAAATGTGGCAGAAAAAACAAGAGAGGTAAAGGCCTTGGAAAATAAGGTAAAATCCTTGGAGAAAGATCTTACTCTTCATAAACCTCTATCATAAATCAAAACAATTTTGTGGACTAAAATTGGCCAATCCATCACTGATCAATGGAGGTCAATACAAACTATCCATGAGCAAATTGAATTAATAGAAATAGCCCACGTAGATATTCAAAAGGCCAGAGCATCATTGGGAAACATGCCTGAATAGGCCAATAGACTAATTCATTTTTTGAATACTCATACCAGAGAATAGCTAGCAGCTCTAGATATCAGGGACAGAATAGGCACCATTCTGACAGTGAAAAAGGTGCTGACCATGAGGAATTTTATACAGAATCTAGAGAGAAAGTGTCAAGAAATGCAGATAGAAATAAATGCTTTTACATAAAAGTTTACAGTCTTGCAACAAAAGGATCTACCCAGTTTGTTAACCAGCAATCAGAGACTGTTGACACATGAACAATATGCTCACAAGGTGAATACATATGTTTCCAATCAGATCACAACATCATCAAGCACTTTAGAAGACATAGCACCTCCCTCTGGACAGAGCTTATATGACAAGTTGGAAAATCTGTTCTATATTGAGCATGAAATAACACATGTTTTTGAAGTCTAGCCCAACTTCTACAGGTATACTAAAGTTGATGAAACATTAATAAAAATGCAAAGACACCAGTTTCTAACAGACCAATGGTGGTAGAGCATGTTGGAGATTTTACCAAGGTAGTTCCAATTTTCCTTTATCATCTGCATTTTAATCAAATGTCAAAACACGTGCCACATATGATAAAGATGAAAACAGCAAAAAGAGGAAATCAGGCTGGGACTGTAGCTCACTAAAGTAGGACCACACACAGATGAAAGAGTCGGGACAGCAACTCAGCAATGCCAATAAAATAAAGACTATCAGCTGACTCACAGGGTGTAAAAGTCAAACTTATCTGATCAATTAAAGCGGCCATCATAGCGACAATTACTTCTGCATTCATTTCTCCTAGTTTCCAATACCATTTATTTCCCTTGTAAAAGTAGATGGATGAAGTTATTGCTTGATATTTTCTTCACAAGATATTTTGTAACTCTTTTTTATAAATACCTCCCCAAAAGATGTATTCGGGGTTGGTGATATCTCTTATAGACTGCGTTGTAACTCTGAGGAACTTTAATACAAAGGCTGTTGAATTTCACTCTTGCTGCACCGTCTAAATGTGGATTTGATGCTCTTGGTCATGCTACAGGATTCTTGTGTCTTTATATGGATCAATAAGTTTTCCTAACCTGTGTTTTGTATTTTCTGTGTCTACAAATTTCATATATGTTTTCATAATCTTAGTAATGGAGAAAAAGAATAGCCAAGAATTTGTTTAAATACACTTTCTGCTCAATCTCTATTATTACTTATGTTTTTTGTAGAGTTAGCATAAAGAGGAATTCTTAGCTACTCCTGTTTCCACTAATTCTTTCACTTTGAATATTAACAAGGAATTCTTTACTTCTCCTTGATGATACTCATGCATTTTCCCTTTGCCAACATGATGAAGGATTCTTAACTACCCTTCACCCACTGGCTTTCATTCCATCTATTTCCATATTAAAAAATGTTCCAAGATTGATTATCTTACTCTGTAGTATTACCTTTTGCCAAAGAAAACACAATCAGTAGTTCATCCTCATAGACTCCATCTACCCAATGGAATAAACTGTTTAGACTTGTATCCCAGTTTTGCCTAAGATCACCATCCAAATTTGAAACGAAACCCTATACATCATAACTAGCCTAAAATACCTCAAAACAAAGCTAAACTTTAAAGAGAGAGCCCTCTCTGGATGCAGATTGGCTAGAATCTGTGTCTAAAAGATTTTTCTGTGGTTACCTCAGTCGTATCCCCTCCTTAGAATCTTCCTAGGGGACAACCTGAGTGCTAACACCAAGGAGAATACCTCATTGAATAGATAGTATTAGTTAAGAAAAGTGGAGGTTCTCGAGGAGGATGTTCCGCTGAACTGATAGTTGTATTAAATTAAGCCTCTGTTTTAGGAATCTGGTTGTTAATACGAACCAATATATATGTAATTTTGGTGCTATTGTAATAATATTGGGACTACATGCTTTTATCGCATATTTCTCAAAGGAAGAGGGATTTTTCTCTATGTATTGGTCGATCTTGAAGGCGTGGTGACCTCTAAAAAAACCTTTCTTTGCATTTGAACTACGTTTTCCTGTTAACTGGTATTTATGTGTGTATTGGTTTCGGTTCTTCTCTTCTGAGTCATAGTAATGGTGATATGGCCTTCTTTCCAATTAATATTTGATTTCAGTCTATTGGTATGTTTTTCCTTTGTATTGGCATGCTCTATTTCCCTTTTAAGCATTGTTGAGTTCCACAGGCGAAAACTCTGTTTTACACTAGAAAACTGTGAAAACCCTTAGTCAGTATTAAGTTTCAAACGTGAAACCTTATTAATTTTGGCCTATACCCTTTCGGGTCCATAACCATTATCACATCGTTCTGTTGAAGTGAGGAGAGACTAACCTTTTGGAGCGCCGAAATACGATAGTACGATACTATCAGATCCTAAATGTTATAGAGGAGGGCTTATTGTATATCAGGTCTACAATAAGGGTTACATTGCAAGTCTTTAACGAGAAGGCTTAGCATATCAGAATTGTTGATTGCAATTTCCGACGATAGCCACGTGTTATATTGCATCGGGGTTATCAGAGTGTTATGTGTGTTCTGTTCTTTGGAACTGCCAATAGTGATTGCGATAGTGTATTTACATTCTCTTTGGAAAAACCCCACCAATCGTGTTGTTCCATTTCTTTGGAATAAAGCCTCCAAAAGTGTATTATGTGTTATTTCATTTCTTTGGAATAAAGCCCCACTGACTGTGTACTTTGCGTATTAATGCATTTCTTTGGTTTAAAGTGTCGATAGTGCAATTTACGTTATTTGCGTTAATTTCATTAAAAAGCCTACCGATAGTGTATTTTATAATTCCTATAGAATTATAGTTCTGATAGAGTTAAAGAGGCTCTATATGATAAATTGTGTTTGATAACCAGGGTTGGGGTGATTAAAGGGGAAAGAGTGTTGATTTTGAAGAAAAAGGGAAACTTATGAATAGTTTGTCTAGAAATAGATGATTGATACTCCAATACAGGGAACAAAAGGAACTCCACTAGAATTAGAGGAAATTATATTAGGATTTGGGCGTTTGTCTATATTCCCTGCACCCAGGCCACCATTTTCCAACTACTTTTTCACAACCATCAGATACTTCATGTTTGACTTTATAGCTCTGACAAAGCCCAATTTGGTTGTAGCAATGGCATTTGGATTCCTTCTGTTGTCTATCACAATCACCCTTTTTCTAATGAATGCATGAGATGCGAGATCGTCTGGAAAATGTTTCTTCCTTTCTTGTACAATCTTATTTTGAAGTTTGTCGTAAGTCAGATTGTATGTGTCCATGACTAGACCCTTATCACGAGGAACAATTTCCTCTTCCTCTCTTGGAACTAGCTCTATTGGAGGAGAAAGGGGAGACTAAATGGTAATCTACTTAGTGCTCAACATTAATCTCTTCAGCAAGCTCCTTGTCCTACATTTATTTTCTCTCCTCCTCTAGATTTCAATTCTGCTCTTGTTCTTCATCTTGCCTTAGTGTGGCTTATTCTTCTTCTACTCTTCACCTTTCTTCTTCTTCCTAATTCTTCCTTTCTTCATCCAAGCTCCTCTGCTCTTGTTCTTCCCTCTACTTTTTTTCTTCTTCATGCATCCTTTGTTTCCTCTTCTTCTCTACTGTTATGGCTTATTTAAGAATGATTGAATCTTCTTTCATCTTATGACTTTTCTCTCCCCCTAGACTTTGTGCAACTTTCCTCTTTCCCTTATCACTCACTCAGTTGTGCATTTCCATTGGTGCTACCTCTAGAGCGTTTTCCTTCTTTGGAGTAACCTGGGATGTTCCTATGAAGTTGACTAACTCACGGGACTTGGAGGCATTATAATAGTTTTTCCATTCTTCCTCATCAAGTTTGTGAAAGGTCACACTTGACCACTATTAATGAATCCTCGCATCGTGATCTTTACAAACATTCCTTAGATCATATGGATTGAAGTCCAAAAGATCGTATGTGAATTTCTATATTGCCTTTCCTTTGGTGTCTGCAACTTTCATGTTATTTATTTCATATAATCTGATCTACATAGGAAGAGAGGGACAAGGTGATTTCTTCTTCCTATGGAAAACTATTGACAACCATGTGGAGAGATGATAGACAACTTCTTGCATGACTAACTTATCGATGGAATACCTTGGTGAAAGATGTAGAGACTTTTGTCCACCAAAAACTTTGAGGAAATCTCCACATAGTGAGGAAAACTAGTCTACTATCCCCAACACCGCTTCCATTTCCCTACGTGACATGTAAGGTGGTTATTACACAAATATCAACTTATACAATGGAATGAGGAAGTGATCAGTTAGCTTTTCCATTACTCCTCTATGGCTGCACTCTGAAAGAATCTTGCAGTAGATGTGCATGACAGATTCTCTTGGTGACCAAGTCCAATTCATGCCAGGAAATGAATTGTGACTGAATATTTCATCCAGTAGATAGGTGTACATGTAAAATCTAGTTTTCTTTCCCTTGGGAGGATTCATGGCATTAGCTACATGTATCTGTATTTTTTGATCCAACAACTCTGACTAGTTGAATGGTCTTCCTTTGTTCATAACCTAGTTTAGTAAGAATTCCCACCCTTTAGGGAAGGTCTCAGTACTCTACTAACCATATATTCTACAACATGGGACTATCAAGAGATGATAGGCCCTCCTGAGAGATTTTTTCTTGTAGGTGTTGGTGGGTGTCTGATAGAACTTTGTTGGATATCTCACCCAGCTTTTGACAATGTCCTTTATGATCAAGTAGTTAGTGGCAGCATAGAAGTAAGAATCCATGAGTGATTTCAACTCTGGTAAATGGTACATGAGATGGTAATCTAGTGCCAAAAAAGAATAAATCCTTTATCCAATGGAATTTTTAAGATTCATAGCCTTTGGATCTATATGAGACACTATCCAACTGACAATGTTTGCACATGGGAAATCTAGGTACCTGCATGCAACCTTATGTAACCCTAGCCTTTGTACATTGATATACACCTGTCGGTCTTCAAAGTCTACTTTGAAGCTTATTGTTGAGAATGCTTCATTCACTTTCTACCATGTGATGTATTATTATTTCTCTATGAATAATTGAGGGTCTGAGTAAATTGGCACGTTCTCTGGCATACTCTCAACTTCCCCCTTGGTGCTGCTTTCATTAGTATACTTTGAAGAAAATCTCTTTGGTGTCATGATGACATTAAATGATGAAGAGAAGTGCTCAAAAAATACAATACTGAAGGAAAATATTTCTCAATTATTGAGGTGAAGGGAGAGGGACTGGTTGCATGAACTGGGCATTATGTAGTCTCAGCAACTAGAGGAGCAACTTGAGGCTAGAGACTGCACAATGTGCAATCCCAGCTTGGGAAGACTAAGGGAGATATTACACATTGCGCAGTGTCCAAGGGACAAGATTGATTCTTGGAACTACACAATGCATAGTTGGGCTAGCCAGAACTGTGCATTATGCAATTGCAGAGGCCAAGCATCAAGCTTGAGTATTGGACTTGCATAATGCCAAACTAGACAAGGTAACTGCTATCCAATGAAAGGGAATATCTTCCCAAAAAGGGTATGGGAAATTGGAAAATCTGATTGATGGTGCAATCTAGAGTGCATATATGACTAAGGTTAAATAGATCAATACATATCAAGTGCAGCAGATCAACATGCAAAAGGAAAAAAAAATATGCATGGAGAGACGTTGAACCAACAAACACTAATGGGAATAAATAAGAAAAATGATGTGACACTTGTAAAAGGTGAAATATGAACTGAACCAACACTTCTACAAGCTAATATAAGTTAAAGCTACAAACCATGAAAAGACATAAGGAAAAAAACACTCACAGAAGCGAAATGACCAAAAGTGACAAATGCAAAACGCACTCGGAAAAGTGATGCAGACTCCACCGAAGGCTCCTTGATCTACTTGGGAAGGCTAGAGCTCCACGATTAAATGTACACATGAGCTCCAAGGGTGTCCATTATATATATCTAGGTTGGTTAAGGTTTACGACGCCCATTCCTAAAATCAAGGAAAATAAAACACTTGATAGAATTCCAAAAATAGCAAGTTATGTCATCATTCTAGAAACTTATTATCCAATCCCTATTTTCGAGGGATGCTTTTTGTTTCTTTTTGTTTTTTTGGAAATTGGACATTCACACTACTAAGAAGGATTGTGTAATTTCCAATCATTGGGCAACTTCTTGACTCATTGAATTGGATAGTTTCTGAGCTCAAGGGAAGCTTTGAGCAGTTTTTGAGCTTAAGGTTGGGCTACCATCGAGGATTGCACAGTTTCTGAGCTCAAGGAAGACCTACAATTCTGGATTTTTTTGTTTCTAGAGGCAAGCCCATCAATGCTGCAAGGTCTGGGCAGAAGCTTTCTTGTGACTATAAAGATTCATATTGGGATCAAAACAAGGAATCACAAGCACGAAATAAAAGATAATTCTTTACCACAACATGAATACTTGACGATAGTGAAAGATAATCTCCTATGGACAGAGGGGAGGCTCCAAAGTCAAAGCATGGGGAAACTTTGGAGGGTTGTTGAAGCAACTACAACACTTAGTGACACACTGGTAGAACTCCAACTCTCTGTATGTGTCTTGCTTCATGTAAAATAGGTCTAACCCTTTAGGAATTATTGTTCATCTCATCCATTACCATATCTTATTTACCTAGTTTAAGTTCAATATATAGTCCCTACCATTCTCTTCATCATTGGCACACTAAAAAGGCAAGTCAAACTTAGTTGTCTCGATTAGGGATGACAAGTATATAGATACACAAGTGAAACAGGGTTGTCAGAGTCTTGGTTTTCATCTCTAGTGTTTCTCCATTTCCTTTAGGTCTGGATAGTACCCCGACAGAGTCAATTGTGGGACACAAACATTGCTCCACTGCCAACGAGCCTGTACAACACCCTCTCGGAGTTTCTTGCTTCACCTCTACGCATAGGAAGCCTTTCTCTTCCTTCACATTTTATTATTTTTTTGCATTTTTTTTTGTTCAAAGAGCTGTGC
Organism: Pinus taeda; assembly: GCA_000404065.3. Lineage (NCBI taxonomy): Eukaryota > Viridiplantae > Streptophyta > Pinopsida > Pinales > Pinaceae > Pinus > Pinus taeda. The sequence continues at coordinate 321,951 of APFE030505520.1, forward strand.
ATAGGAATTTATTGATTTAATGAGGCAAAAGAGGGATCCTAACTTATTGAGAGCAGAAGAGGTTGTCCCTTCAAAGAAGGATATTTATACACCTCTGAAATACAATTCACTCGTTAAATTTTCCTCCTAGATGTAATCTAATCAACTTAGTTAACAAGACAAAACCAAACAATTATAAGACCGAATAGAGTAGGTGGTACTAATTAAAGATTAAGCATCGTGATTCCAATATGGTTTTCTTTGAAAAAGAACCTATTTTCCATCAGGGTATCATCGACTAAAAACTGTGAGATCCATACCAAGAGAGTGAATAAATAAATAACAAAGAATTGAAAGTGGCATAAGTTCCTCTCAAACTTCACCATGCTTGCTTCAGAAACCAAACACAATCTCATGCAAAATATATCCTACAACAAAAAGGAAAGGAGTGGGAGAGAAAGTAAATCAAAACCAAAACAAAAGAAAGAAAACAAACAAACTACTCGTACTCCTAAACTAATCGAGAATAGGACAAGCTTATGTAAAATGAAACTTCCAATGTAACTACTGATGCATAAGCTTGTTAACACCCAGGTTGTTCCCTATGACTCCCAAGGGAATACGGTCGGGGTAACCACTAACCAATCTTTGGATTACAGCTTCTAGCCCAATTGTAATCAGAGAGGGCTCTCTCTTTAAGGTTTGTCTCTGTTCTGTGGAGATTTTAGGCTAGTTATGAAGTAAGGGTTTTGGTTTATGTTTGGTTGGAAGGATGTTTTTCTGTGCCTGAAATGGAAATATGTAGATAGTGTTAGTCCATTGGGCAATGGATTCTGTGGCTACTGGTTGTTGAAGTCTTGAGTTTGAGCAGCTGGAATTATAGGGCCATTTAGATACTTCATAATACAAACTTGAAATTATGATGGTGAAATTAAAACAACCAGTGAAAAGTAATTAAGAATTCTTCACTAAGCTAGGGTGTGAGAAAGAGATATATTCCTCAGGAGCACAACTTGAATTCCTGAAACAATAATCAATGTGAAAGATATAGCGTGAAAGGGTAGCAATTAAGAATTACACCTTTATTACTATAACTGAAGAAAACACTTATAATAGCTTAGATTGAGTTCAGGGTAATCTGTGATTAAATCCTGGAACTATTCTTTTTCCTTGCCATTAACTGTAAAGCATAGAAGCATGAAAGAGATATGAATGATAGCAAAAACACATAATGAAAAGTTGTAAAGAAAAACTTATTGTGCCATGAAATACGCAGGAATCCTGTAACTTTTAGCTAAACACCACAATGCATCAAAACAACACAGAGCTTTGGAAATTCCATCGCCTTTGTATTACTTCTCTGAGAATTTATAGTAAAAGAACTATAGAAAAGATATCAATAATATCCAACATCCAACCCCTGCAAACTCATACGAGGGGGAATATATAGAAGTGTTTCATACAAAATATCTCAGGCATTGAGTCATCTGAGAAAATAAAATATCTTCATTAACTCGTACAAAAATAGTAGATAAGAAGTTATTGCAGCTTTCAATACAACATAAATGCTCTTTAATTCTGTCAGAAGATTTCGACCTTTGAAGCTCACTGAGTCGGTTGAATGCTTTGTTATAACTGCTGAATGACGTGTCTGTGCAGCTCTGTCCTCCTGTAGCTTTTTGGTCGTGTCATCTGTGATTGTTAGTGCTGTTGTGGTGGCCAAATGGTTTTGCTGAGTTGGCTCAGCCTCTCTCTGCATACGTGCTGACATATCAAAATCTTCCTGTGCATGACAATTTATATATTTCAAAAGGAAAAACATAATTACTGGCTTTGGTTTAGCAGTAATTGTATCAAACTGTTCCAGACTTCCTATGTGGGAAATTGATGCCTCAAAATTGACTCTATGGTCTCATCTGCCTCTGTATACTTATTAAAATTTGGAGGCTCATCAAACAAGTGATTAATTTCATTCATAATAAAGAATAAGCTCTCCACCCTGTTGAAAAGGGTCTGTCCTAATGCTGGCCCTGTTTCTGCTGATGTTCTGACCTTTTCTGCAATCTGACTTGTAGCAAAAGTGTTGACCCTCTTAGCATAATTTTCATGGGAAAGTAATCTCCCTGAGGTGCCCATCAAGCTAGGAAGACCTCTGTTCTGCAATGCTATGAACTTGTCTTGGAATTTATTAATGTCTGCCTGCATATCCTGGCTTCTTCTCTCTAAGGTCTGTACCAGGTTTCTTAGTGTCAGGACCCTTTTGACCATTGAAATGGTCTCAGTCCTGTTGGCAATTCCCATTTTGATCAACTGAGAGCTTGTCCTGTAGTTAAGCACATTTATCATTCTGGTTGCAGCCTCAGGCATACTGCCTAGAGATTCCCTTACTCTTTGGATTTCCCTATGTGCTTTTCCAATGAGCCCCATTTGCTCATGAATGGCCTCAATGTATTCCCACTGGTATGTGATGGATTGGCCAATATTGGCCCATAGGATTCTCTTGAGCTCAGCTGTTACTTTGTCAAGTGTGAGCTCTTTTTCTAGCTCATTTATCCTCCTTTTGAGAGAATTTACCTCTCTTTCTCTTTCAGCTACATTTTGCTTGGATTTATCATATTTTTCATTGATCTTAGCCAGAGTTTCTTTGGCTTTATTCAACTCTGACATTTGGGCCTCCAAGACTTGAATTTCATTTCTGAGCTTCTGCATGTCAAGACTTTCAGCCTGCTCTGTTGTTGGTGCTGAGGTGGAGGGTGCTGCTTGCTCTATCTGCTAAATGGGAGGGGCAGTGGTCTGAGGAACTTCTTCCAGATTGACTATTTCTGGAGGAGGCTGTGAAGTTTGGCCTGCCTCTTTCTGTTGCAATGCTGCCTGAAGTGCAGCCTCTGATTCCTCTAATTTTTCTTGTGTCTGGATGAGCTGTTTATACAGTGACACCAGCATAGCTGCTGCATCCTTGTCCTATCTTAGCTGGGCAACTTCTTCAATTTGGGGATGAAGAGTTGCTGGGATCTTGATCATTTTCCTTAGTGCTGCCATATCAGCGTCCCTTAGCTTCAACAGCTCCTGCACTGCTTTGACATCTTTAGGATCATGCCCAAGCTCTATTATGATGTCCTCCAAAGCTTTGATCCTATTTTATTTTGCTTGAGAGGATGCCCTTTCCAACTCAAGTTGTGCAGTTGTATTATTTAGGCTATTTTCTAGCTTGTAGTTTACCAATGTTTTATCTGCCAAGGAGGCATACACCATCTCACCCGTTTGCTTGTGTAATTCCATCTGATCCATCGGGTGGATGTCCTTGGCAAGGACCTCAAGGTTGGTCCTGATGTAATCTGCAGCTGACTGTGGCTGCTGCACGGCTGGCGTGAAATGGCTCATGATCATTTTTCCCTCATGGACATCATAAGCAGACATAAGTCTTTGCTGGTTGGTGGGAGCCATTTTCAACAAATGATTGTATAATTGTAACCTTATGGGCTCATTCCTCTTCTTTATGTCCTTGAACTGCTGCTTGATGCTCTGTCCACCTCCTCTTTGTTGGCTTGAGGAGCTAACTTCTCCTCCTGCTGCTCTCTCTTGTTCCTGCTGGAAGGAACTTGCTCAGGCCTCCATGCTAGGTAGGCCCATGCCCGAAGATTTCCCTATTGGCATTTCTTCCTCTGAAAAAGGATTTAATCTTTGCCTCTTTTCC